>NW_019014566.1:425777-440110 GCF_000150535.2 Carica papaya
CAAAGCTTGGCGGCCCGCCGCAAGGAATTTCACAAAATGCCTCCGATGAAACCCTTCCTTATTCCTGTTTTGCATAATTTTTCCACTGTTATGATCACCGTTTCTTTCCCTACAGGTTGACCGAAGCAAAATACCTGATTTCAACGTGAGCCGGAGGAGCTGTCGCACCGGAGAGCCCCACCATCAGTGAGTTTCGATTTTTTGTATTTTTTTGGCCAACCGAGGCCCTTTAACATATTTTTTTGCAAGGATTAATTCAAAATATGCCGAAAACAGCCAACTCGGGGCGGACCTCCACCGGGGGCGGCAGTGCCATCGCTAGAGCACGGCTGAGCCACTGTGTCGGAATCCCAGAATTGGCCAAAATGGGCCCTAAAATTGATTTAGGGTTTGTTTAGGACATTTGTATGTACTTATAGCACATTTCTATTCTTGAAGAAAAATTCAGGAGACCCGAAGACCGCTAGTGGGTGCAATCAATAGTTTAGCGTTTCAGGCATCAAATTGAATAAGAATCTCTCACCATATTCTCTGTTATAGAATTGAAGTCTAATTAACAATAAATACGATATTTTGTACAATTTAGTAAATGTTCATGATTAATTACGGATTGTTAATGGAGGCAGAACCGAAAGCTATTCTCTGTTGATTGTTTTTATAGTTTAAATGTATGATAATGTCTTATTGATTTATTTTATAGTTTTGAATGCATGTATTGTTGTTTTACATATTTACAGTTGAATTAAAAAAATGGAGGTTAAAGATAAACATAAAACTTATGTGATTAGGTGACTGAATGAAACCGCAGCCTTACTGGACATCCTGAGCGATGGTGGACGGACCGGGTGCACAGGGAACCCTACCGTGAACATGTCTCATACCGGACGAGTATGGAAACTTGGTAACTTGGCACTTATACCGGACAGAGTATGGGGATGACCCGCTTCACCCTCATATCAGACGAGGTATTGAGGTTTGATAATTTGGCGCTCATACCGGACGAGGTATGAGGACGGCTCGTAATTAAGAGTGTTAAAGAAAAAAGTTCACCCGTAGCGAGGACATTCCTATGAACTCACATGAATACCAGCAAGCTAGTGGAAAATGGGGCAATTATTGTTTGATGATTCGAATATGAAAGTATAATATGTGCTATATTGCCAATTATATACGGAATCATAATATATATAAATTTGTTATTTTTTATAGATTGTTTTCTATAAATCTTACTACGGTAAGTGGACGGTAAATGAATTTGTTTAATTTAGTACTTCATTAGTTGTTTTGATTTTCTACCAAACTTCATTTCTGTGTCGGTGATATAGTGTGATATTCTTATTGGGATAGTATAGCTCATCCATTATTTAACTATTTTAGATCAAGAGCATCAAGATCCAAAGCTCGATTCGCAAGAGGGTTGCGAGTAGAATGCTAGTTTTTTTTATTTTCCATTTATTTCCTTATTTTTTGTATTTTTTTCAAAATGGTGAATTCTGTAACACTAATTGGTACTTTAAATTATTGTGTAAGAAATGTAAACGTTAAACATTTATTTTGCATCCACACTTTAGTTATCATTTATTTCATTTGAATATTTTCGGAGTCGTGACAAAAGGTATGTGTAGTATATATATATAAACTCTCTTTTTATGTCTTCCCTGTATATTTAGATTTTTTCTCATTAATAAATATAAAGTAAAGAAAACCCTAATAAGATCTTCAAATCGACCACCTCAGCCTTTCTCCTCTTTTAGATTTGTTTGAATCTTGTTTTCCTTTTATCAAAATTTTTCTTCATCAAAATCTTTTATATATACACATTAAATATGAAAAAGAACATAATTGGAAAAATATTAATTAGATGTAGATTAACAATTAATAGTAAATAGAATTCAATGGTAGTATTCAAGAATTTGTCTGAGAGTGAATGTGATGGTTGCAAAGGATGGTCTAAGGGAAGCATCTCCATCCCATGATACAAGAATCAGTTTAATCAGCTCCTTCATCATCCCCTCATCTCCATCATCCTCTGCAACTGCTGGCCGTAGTCTACCCTCCCCAACTTCCATCGCAATCTGTTTATATATATACACATGATGAATATATAGCTAGTTAAATATATAATTAGTTCACATATAACTAAAATATATATGGGATACCTGAGCAGGAGAGTAACGTGTCTCAATATAGGGATATTGGCCGGTTATAAGCTCATTAAGAATGATTCCAAAACTATACACATCACACTTTTCATTATAAGGCTCACAGCGAATCACCTCCGGCGCCATATACACGTAAGTTCCTGATCATCATGGACAGATCAAATAAACAGTTAGAAATATTATACGTGTATATATATATATATATATATATATATATATATATATATGGTGTAAGGATATATTGATATGTGGTAGCGGGGTGCATGGGAGTTGCCTGTTTCGCCGGTGAGGGCCATTTGATTATGAGACAGGAAATGGGGCATGACCAAAAATCAGCGAGTCTGACATGATCACCATCATCCAAGAAAATATTTGAAGGTTTTAGATCTCTGTGAATCACTTTTGGAGTTTGGTCGTGCAAATACTGCATGGCTTGAGAAATCTCCAGTGCTTTTTCTACTCTTTCTTTCAACGGAGCATTAAAATTCATTTGACGGTTTAGCTTCTGATCGTTTGCTATCAGGCCATAATCCATCTTTTAGGGTTTTTCCCAGAAGCTCTGTCACCACCCACCCGTGATACGGTGGTTCCAGACATGCACCCATCATTTGTACCACAAAACGGTGTCGTTGTCTTGACAATGTCTCAACTTCCTGGGCAAAATATGCATACATACACTCGTTTCTCTCAAACAAATCGGGACGAATGCATTTTATTGCCACATCACTGCCTCTCCAAATTCCTTTATATATTTCTGCAGTACTCCCTTCCCCTATTTTTGCTTCCACTTCAATCTATTTAATTATCATTGACAATAATTATCTGGTTTAATTTCATTTACAAATATAAGCCAAGATAGAAAATAATCATTCATGAAAGAAAAAGAAAAGAGAAAAGCTAAATAATGAGTACCTCTTGTGGGTGTATGTACCATCCTTGAGCTTTGGCTTGGTGGATTTTAGATGATAATTCAGGATGTGGGTGTTGCGGCGGCGACTTTGGTGGTGGTGGTGGTGGTGAAGGTGGCTGTTGATTATGGATTATGAGATTCAGAAATCCATGATCTTCGGCTATTTGAAGACAATATCTTAAATATTCTTGAGTTCTTTCTACCTTCTTTTTGTACACCATTCGCTCTTCTTTTTGTTTTTGCAATTCTCTTTTCAATATTTCAACCTAATAATTAATCAAACAATCATATAATGATATACATATATATATCTTCCATCACTACTAACACAAATAAATTTCTTCTTTAAAAAAAAGACACAAAATACCCATAAATTATCCAACAAATATTAGATTTAATTTTGGTCTTTTTTTTTTTAAAAAAAAAAAAAAAAAAAAAAAAAACCTGGTTCTGCAATTCTGACCATGGCTGGTAACTTGCTGCCGATACAACTGAATTCATGTTGCCGGTGCAGCATCCCCAAGACCATCTGCCATGGCGGGCGCCGCTACTGGCCGTTGATGATGTCATTAACTTCACCTACGAATTGCTTTGCTCTGAGAATACACTGTTTTGTGGGTGTTATTAGCTACAATCATTATTATATGTGTGTGTGTGTATATATATATGTTAGCTAATATTGCATTAGATCAGAAAGCAAATGGGAGAGAGATCAAATAGACAAGTGATTAGGATGTTGAAATAAATGAGTGTGTATATATGCCAAATTTGATTCACGGTATTGGGCGAAGTTGACAAGGTTGAAATGGATAAAATTGCCGGCTTCCCCTAAGACTATTTTCTCAAACTTCCACATTTTCTGTGCTTTGATTTCATCACCATCCAATTTATTTAATTAATTCTTACAATAGTTTAACACTTCTTCAATAATGAAGGTTCTATATAAAGACTTACGTATACACTGTATATATATATATATATATATATATATAATACTAATTCTATTCAGCCCATTACTCTTCAAAACCTGAAAATGGAAATTCATCAGCCCATTTTGTTGTTCAAGAAAGAGACCATGGCCCAGCTTGAAGAAAAACCTTTCACCCCTAAATGACATCGTTTTGAATGACGAAAATTAAAGAAGCTTCTGGAAGTTGAAGAAAAGTCCACATGCGGATTGGCCGTTGGATGACGAGAATATACAGCGACGCATAGAATAAAAAACTTAATATATATTTTCATATTTTTAATATTTTTAAAAGGAAGAATAAGAAGGTGTAACCGCTAGCAGTTAGGGTGCGTGTTCATTAGTTCACCGCCATTCACTAGCAATTAAAAAAAATGTCGTCCTAATTATTCAATTCTCCACTTCACCTACCACACGAAGGAACTCTTTTCAACTTCTAATTATTAATTAATTCAAATTACTACATAAAATAAAACAATATATTTTTCTACATATATATATATATATATATATCTACCTCAAAGCCTTATATATATGTATAGACATATAATAATCCTATGATCATGTTATATTTTGACCCACCATAGAAATGGGAACAGACCCATTTTTCACACACATTAATATATATATATATATATATGCGCATTTCCTTCTAGTGCATGCTCATCACGTACTGATTAACTTATAGGTTATAATTAGGTCTATATTTATGCAATGATATAATTTCCCCACGTATTCTTTATTTTATTAGTATGTAGTTAAATACTATTCTTTTGTCTAATTAGATCCATTAATTATATGTATTCTCAGTTCAACTTTGTTCTGACTCACTTCTTAATCATTATGTATGTATAAAGGTTTATTCTATTCTATATATGTACGTACGTACCTACAAATTTTCTCTATCAATATGCTCCCGAACATGCATGAAACCAGAAGGTGCATTTAATAATGTAGATACAAATAAAAAATATTAATGGTAAACTAGATTTATTGAATTCGATTTGTATCTTAAATATTCACTGATTAAGTCAATAATAAAATATTAATATATATATATATATATAATTAGAAATTAAATTTATTAAATTATTAGTTTTTTGAATGTGCATGATTTAAAGTATAGTAACAACTGGAAAGAGAAGATTTTAAGAAATTGTCAATGTCCTTTTAAAAGTATAATTTAAATAAATTATTTTTTTAAGTAGAATAATCTATATATATTAAATTTGTACTAGACGGGTGAAAACTTATTAGTTAATTAAATTATTATTATTTTTTACATATCTAGGATTATGCTACACGAAATTTGTATTTGGAGTTGTCAATTTATTATTAAAATTGAACATAATCATCAAAAATATTTTTTAAATAAAGAACAAAACTATATCTTTTAAATGTTAAATTCATTTATAAAAAAAAATAAAATATAGTAAGAAATGGATCTTTTATTCTGAGTATCTGTAAAGTTCAATTTTTTCATACATCATTTGACATCTCTCGTTTACCAATTGATTGGGTAAACTCACGTTTGTCCCTTTATATTTTATACCTGTTGGTGAATTTTTTTTTTGTCCTAATTTCTTAAATAACTCAGCCTCTTGATAATGTATTTTGTTATTTTACTCAGTAGTAAGACCATACTTTTGGTTATGGAGGAGGCTATTGGTAAATGTATATACTAAATGACTACATTAAGGACTTGTGCTATTTTAGGGTTGAATCCTTTTAGGTGGTGCCTCAATATTTTTTATCATTTCCAGTGAATGATCATGAGGAATATTATTTCTTTTATTGATTTCGACCACTCATAAGCGAGCTCTAATTTTTTTTTTATTTGTCACACTCCAAAACTTGATAATGAGACGTGATTACTACTCAAATCATTTTTATTCGACGGGTCTACAAAATATATATATGCATTGCTAAAAAATTTAACATAAAATATATTATGTCATGTGATATATACAACAGTTATATATACAGAATATGAGATTAAAATTTAGAGTTTAATAAAATAAAACAAAAATATTTAGAATATGAACAAAATATACATGAACATGAACACTTTCAAAAGTTCTACAAAGTTTTACTCGTCCGGCAATGATCCTTACTCTTCTTTCTCCTATAAAAAATATCAAGATAAAATTTAATGAGTTTACCAACTAAATAAGTATTTTCGTTCTTCCAATCCCAAATAAGATTTCGTACAGAAACACACAATATGAGATAAAGGCAGTAGTAATATTTTTAATACAAAATTTATTTATTATTTTCACCATTTTCTAAATCAGAATTTACTTATTAAATACAATTGTTCAAACATTCTAATTTCACATGTTTCTGATATGATTTCTTAATTTTACTTGAATATCATTTATAACCTCGAAGTATTATCACAGACATTCAAAAGAATATATATACACTCGGAGATCATCTCTAGAATTTCACCGCACGATGTCGTTTATGTCGTCGTCGAAGAGAGACGAAATAGATCTTACAATTGCATGGATAACATACATACAAAATCTCATATTAACCACAACAGTTACTTTTGCTAGGTGATCCACACTCACAAACATCTATTTACGTCTGAACTAGGTTTTTCATAGATCATTTTAAGAAGATTGAGTACTATTGACATAAAACTTAGCTAAAGTTGATAGGGAATATACGTCAAAATATGGTACCTACCAAGAGCACATAAAATCATAAATGCTTTTAAATTTTTTATGTAGTAGTAAAGTTTGTTGTTTTATATTATAGTTCAATGTTAAGTACATTCAATCATTCGATAAAGGCTCATGGAGAATTTCTATAGTAAATGAACGATAACAGTTGATTGTTGGACCAGTTTTATGTGACAAATGGATCTTCTCAAGTTTTTTTTGCTATTTTTATGTTAAAATTATATTTAATATCCTTAAAGAGACTTTTTTATTAGAGAATTTTTTTTTTTTTTAGTTTGATTTAGGTTTTACTTGAGTTAGATAATGACTAGTTCAGTAAAATTTTTAACTTGAGTTTCTAAGTCTTCATAGTGACTAGGTTATGTGAAATGATAGTACAAAATTTCTTTTTAAACTATGGTGCTTTAGGGTCCAAAGTTAACTGATAATGCAATATGAAACTAGAATTTTAGAAATTTACTTTGAATTATTTAATTTGAACCACTTATAATAAGTTGATTTGGATGATATAAAAAGAGAACAAATCCTAGCATGTATGTGTAAGTTATCTTAGTTAATAGCTCTTTTTAATGTGAAGTCGAAGCCTTTAGATGTTATCAACATAGATAAATTAAATGACTCTTCGGTGGTGAAACATTTTCCTAAGAGTTAGGGAGGAGTGTTTGGAGGAACAAAATTGTTAATAGACTCATATCTAAAAAATGAGAGTTAAGGGAATGTTATTCAATTTGTAAGAAAATAACACATGCTTGAAAGATAAAATAAAAATTGAAATAATGCCAACTTGAATTTAACCTAACCATATAACAATTAAAATTTTAATGAACATAGCAAAAACTAAGCTAACATATTATAAATCACATTGAAATTATATTCCAAATGTTTTCAGATTAAGGTATCCAACGAACCTTAATATCGACGAATACAATTTGATATCTAAACAAAAATCGCGTGAGGGTTTCATGCGGGAGTCATGTTTGCGCGATACAAAACCTCCAATTCATGGTAGAACATAAACATGTCTTGTGCCATGAATTGAAGATATTTTAGATTAGATTTTAAAATATAATTTCTAAAATTGAAATAAAAGATCAGAAAAAAAAAAGAATTTGAAGAATTATTATGTAGTTAATTGTATAGTTCTTTCAATTAAATAAAAACAAGCACATACACTACGTCAAAAAAAATTTATCATGATGCACAATAATCAACACACAGAGAAATGAATTAAAAAGCTTGTGGAAAATGGTATCTACAAGGCAATAAATAACATGAATTTTTTACTAATATAAAGTTATATAAACTTTATTAGATTAATATACAACAAGAAAATTACACAATATAAAAATTTGATAAACAGTAATAAGCTGAATGACATAATAGCTTTTTATGCTTTAGGTTAAAACTATATAATTTTTCATGGACAAGACCCGTTGTACACATCTACCTCATTTAGTGTTATTTAATAGTTGAATTGAATGGTAATTAGAAGAGAGATGGGGTGAACCAAACACAGACATAAATTAATAAAAATTTAAAGGAAGAGTAAGTATATATATATATGTATATGTAAAGAGGAAATGAAAGTTGTACATGGCATGGGGAAGAGGCAGAGGGGTATTAGGTTAAGCAGGTGAAAAAGAGAAGGGGGCCCTTTTGCAACATCAAATCTGAAGAGAAGAGAAAGTAAAACAAAGTTTTCCACTTTCTCTATTCCCATGGCTGAAGAAGATCTGCCCCTTTCTCTTTTACCATTTTGCTTCTCATTCCCATCTAGAATCTTTCTTTTCTTTCTCTCACCTTCAATTAAAATCTTCACTTTCCCATCTCCAGATTTCTCTCCTTTTCTTTTTCCCTCTCATTTCTAATTAGATTGTTTACAGTTCAAGCTATCACTAATTTTATATGAATCTTAAAAAAACCAATATTCTATGATGAATTTTCTTTTCTATAACATTAAAAGAAAACAAAATTACAGGATCAAGCCACTAGCAATGGCACGATTAGTATCCATGTGGGTAGTTTCATACACAGGAAGTTCTTCATCATACCTGTTGTTTCCAATTACTGAAAGATGATCAAGCTCGAACAAATCCGAGCTTGAATCACTGGCTGCATCATCATCATCATAATTATCCCCAACGTTTGAGGAGATTGTCAAACTGTTCTTCTTTGAATGATGATGGTGATGGTGATGGTGATGGCGATGGTGATGATGACAATGATGGTGATGATGGTAGTCTCTCAATAACTCCCTCGCCATTTCCTCTACTTTCCTGCTCTTCTCCATCACCATTAACTTCAGCTCTTCCTCCTTCTTCCTCGACGGCGACTTGCCGATTTTCCATGAAGTTGGGACTGATAAGGACATTACTCCCGCATCGTTTTCTTCTTTATACAGACTTTTATGGCCGCAGGGTCTGCAATCCTCGTCTACAATGATGCTAACAGGGTAAAACCGAACGCTTCTTTTAACTCCATTACGCAGCTTCTCCCTTGTAGAAGGCGAGTTTTTGCTCAGGCATGACCGAGAAAAAGAAGAAGCAGAGGAACATGTTGAGATTTGACCTGATTTGCTTTGTCTGCTATGGATGGTTCTATCTACATCGCAGCTCATCATTGTTGATGGTGATGAGCTCTTTGCGGACCTTCCTGCACTGAAAAGAGAATTAATGAAGCTGGCGAGGCGGCCGCCGGGGGAAATCGGCTGCTTCACCTTCTTGAGATTACTGTAAATCTTCATAGCCCTGGATTTTGACTTGATGAAACCATCTTCTTGCTTTGGATCGTGATCGTCCAACAACTGAAACTCTCTTCGTTGATAAAACAGAGTACACTCTGTTTTCTGTGAGCGAGGCAAGACGCTGTTTCGGATTGGCTTAGTCCCACCTCTAGATCTTGTACCGTAGATGGAATCTGTGTCGGAGGATGAGAACCCACCAGAGCTTGAATCTGATGAGATTGAAGTGGAGCTAAATAACAAGGCATCGTGATCGTGATCGTGATCGTAATGATTTTCTCTCTCGAAAATTTTCAACAGTTGGCCTCTCTGACGTGCAACAATGGATTTTTCATTCGCTTTCTCTTCCACCCATTTCTCAACCAAGCAAGCTCTACGTTTCCCAGAAACCTCTTCTTGCTTTCGTGGAATTCTACTGCTTTTGGTCGTAACTTTGCTCTGTTTCTTTTGCATTGTGTGTGGGTAAAACTTCAAGTCCTGTAAATCACTTCCACAATCATCGATTGAACGATAGATTTCATCTAGAAGACTCGAAGAGAAAGAGGGTTTCCTCCTCTCTTGTCTGTATCTATTTTCTCCGAGTGATTTCTCCCACCCGTACATGATTTCGATGTGTGTAAGAGAATTCGACAAGAACCAAAATAATGCAGAGGGAGTAATAATGAGTGGAGGAGAGAAGAAGAAAAGGGTTTGAAACAATTTCCTTTTGTGTCTGGTAATGGAGGAACAAAAAAGCTGCAGGGAAGATAGAATCAGAAGGTGCTCAAATGAAAAAACTAGGCAATACCCAGATGCTTTTCCTTGCTCACTGTACAATTGGGAAGAAGAAACAGGAGTAATTGATTTGATTCTCTTTAATTCAGAGAGAGAGAGAGAGAGAAAGAGGGTTCTGAGGAAAGTTGCAGGCTTTGAAGGTTGATTGAAGAGAAGGGGTGATGATGAGGGGCGAGATAGACATTATAAAGGTCTAGGCGCGCGTGCATATCCAATGCCAGTTTGGCAATGGGGCAATCTGCAAAATATTTTAAATGTCATGAAATCCCCATATTACCCCTGGTTTCTTCTGAAATCCCGATCCTGGTTTCTTTTGAAATCCCGATATTACCCCTGGTTTCTTTTGAAATCCCCATATTAGCCATCTTAATGTTCTTCTTCTTCTTCTTCTTCTTCTTTCAAAATTGAATTTTGAGCCGTTTGATGTATAAATGTTGGGAGATGAAGTGGGTATGCTACTGTGTGTGTATATATGGTATAGTATATCATAATCACATGCAACATTGGAAATGTTTGTGGGTCCAATATGTTGGGTGTGCTGTGCAAATTTGACACCTAACATATATGATATATTTATTATATGAAAGTTTATAGGCCACCTTCTTCTTTCATTTGTGGTTAACCTAGAACTGTTATTGGACTTTAATTAGTATATTTTATTATCTATTATTTTATTTTATTTTTATTTATTAATTATTATAAATAAAAATATTAAAGATGAACAATAAGACGGCTATTAATAACAATTAGATAATCATTTATAATAATTAAAATAGTATAATAATATGTGATAATAATAAAAGAGTTATATCGATACAATTATTTATGATTTATAATCAATTACAATTATAATATATGATATGATAAGTAAATTTTGATGAAATAATAGTTTTTATTCAATAATAATTGAACAATGTTACTTTATTTTAATTTTTATTTTACATCTAAAGAAATGAATTACCATTAATTACTTTTGAAATAAAAAATATATACATAGTTAATAATAACTTGAAATTGTGAAAATAACTCCAACAAGAATAAATTAGAACATTGTGATTGGTTTGTTTTCACTTTTTATACCTTAATTACTCCTAATCTTGTTTGCTATGTATCAATTTCTTTTATCTTGGGTTTCTTTGTTTGAATTAGTAATCCTCATTTTATATTGTTTTAGTAATGCTGATTTTTAGAACAAATACTTATAAATTAATGTGCTAGTGTAAATATATTATCTACATTAGATAAAATTATTTAATATTTTATTTATGTCAATTAATGCAAAAATCTTTGTAAAATTCTATATTCATTTTGGCATTTTTATTCATGTATATAAACTAATGAAAATATGAGAATTATTTGTAAAAAAGAGAATTTATTCTTGTAGTAGCAAGCCAATTACTGGTAGTAACAAAATAACTACGATCATAACAAGATACCTAACAATAGTACCATAACAACTATTTATAATCTCTAAAAATGATAATTTCTTTTTAAAAAATGATCGATATTCGATAAGATAATAACGATTAGTGGCAGAAAAACAAGTGCTAGTGATTTTAATATAGTTTAACTAAAATATTAATATATTCTTTTAGTTCCAATGTTACTTTTATGAAAATTTAATTTTTACATAGGTGTGGTATCCCAATTAAAAAAAAAATGATGGTTGAGTTTTATATAGAAGTCAAATCATACACAATAATAACTTGAGTTTGAATTTTTAAATACAATGGTTTGAATATAAAGATTATTGAGCCATTGATGTTTAGATTGAAGGTATTATAAAAAGTATCTGAATATATGTCAACTTAGTAACTCTAAACTTGTGTGATCTTGGATCTTGCATGCAAATAGATTATTATTTATGATCGTAATATGTAGCATTGATAAAAAATCAAGGATTAAAGAGATAAAGATTATAATATCTCAATCTCATATGTGAAAGATATATAATTGTTGAATTTTATATAAGAGTTAAATTTATATATCACTAATAATTTAAGTTTGAACTTAAGATGGTAAATGATTTGAAGATGAATTTTTTTTTATATCTCTAAAAAAAGAAAAGATAGTAAATGTGCTTCTTGTTCGTTTAAAACCCAAGTCTATATTTCGATGTAAATATTTTAATTCTAGTGTTTCAATATACAATTAGTTAGGTACTTCTTAATGGCATCTCGTAAATAAATACATATTAGTTTTAGATTATTGTTGTTTACTTTCTTATTCTTCATCATTAATTGGAATTTGAAAGGCATTCAAAATAGTTTGTTCAATCATTTAATTTGGTTTACATCTTTTAATTTGCTGACTTTGCTGGTCTCCTAAATCTGCAGTTGTACAACTTCAAATACAAAGGCACTTGGACTGTAATGCATTTACTAATTCACAATTTTATGATTAACTAGCAGGTTAATTTTGGATTATCTTGCATTTATCAATCCTGAACTTTAAAAATTTTCGATGTGATAATTTGTTTAGGGCTTAATAAATTTTAACATCTAATTGTAACATTATGAATAGTTTAGAAGTTAAAGTAATAAATTTTTTTTTTAGTTTTCCAATTTTGGGTTTTAAAAAAACATTTTCGTAACTTATTAAAAAATATGAATAATAGATGATAAACATAATGCTAACCTTAACGATTATATATTTACTTACATTGTAAATACTAAATTCATATATATTATTATATTTTTTAACAGATAAAGAGGAGAAGAGAACTGAGAAAAATTATGATAGAATTATCATGGAGTCCGGAAAAGAAAGGAAGGTTCAATGTTAGTTTTTTATAATAGGACTGAGTTGGCACTAGACTTTATTTTATATAAATATATATATGTATGTATGTTATTGAAAGGAAACCTCCTCGTAATACCTTGGGGATATGTATATATATGTGTGTGTGTAAACTAGCAGATATTTTAGAACACTTATGGGGTTAGATTCTTTTCTCATTAAACTAGTGCTTTGTATTGTGGTTAATGTTTTAGTGTCTCTATTTCTTAATATATTAATTGGGTTTTGCTGTCACTAAATTATTTTGTCTACAATATAATTAATGCATTATATATATATATATATATATATATATATATATGAATTGCAAGTACTACGTAAGAATATATATGGGATGAATATATATAGTCTCTTTTTTGATAACGAAATATCCACAGTTGTATATTCTCTTCAAGCGTGGGTTTTTGTATAACCTAATAATTTTGGATTATTGTAGTCGTACATGTAATCAACAAACCATGCACATGCATGTGTATATACATTCTTATTCAATAATTAATGGCCTTTTTAGGTAAACATCAAGCCAAAATTATTTGAATTAATTATACATATTACTATAATATATTTTGAAGTTATCAGTAAATACTTCTAACTCTTCTTAAAAGGTTAGTACTTTTGGAAATATATAAGGGACAAGTGATATAATTATATATGTACGTATAGCTTATTTCTTGTTTAAAAATCCCCTAGACGACCTCTTGAATTAATTAATGACCCTGACTTGATATTAAAACAATAAAGGCCTTGTAATTACCTACCTATTTTTTTTATGTTGAGCAACGGGTTAAACCAACCCGAGTGGAGGACTAGAAAAGGAAGCACAAGTTTTCATTACAAAAGGTATTGAAAATTGTGTATATACAAATTCATTAGTGTTTTATAGAAATAGCTATAGAAATAACTATACTTTTCCTTATGTCATATATAAGCATTCTTTCTCGTTTTGATCTATATGCAGAAGAATCCACACAGAGAGAGAGAGAGAGAGAGAGAGAGAGAGAGAGAGAGAGAGAGAGAGAGAGAGAGAGAGAGAGAGAGAGAGAGAGAGAGAGAGAGAGAGAGAGAGAGAGAGAGAGAGAGAGAGAGAGAGTAAAAGTCTCGAACTCAACTAGGGTTTCTTTCACGATTCATATATTCCAAATGTTTGTTGATAGACTTTTGCTAGATCTTGTGCATGTTCCTTTATAGATGTGTATGGAGATTTTGCTTATGTAGGTTTCTTTGTTGAACATCTACGTGAGTCTTGAAAATCAAGTCTAGAGACCTAAATTTGTTACATGTATCTTCGTTG
>NW_019014566.1:440283-467792 GCF_000150535.2 Carica papaya
AAGAAAGATATATACTAACTGTAACGATCTGTGTACTAAAAAAGAAATAAATTATGAATTGAATGCGGAAGGAAAATAAATAATTAAGATTTACATTCCTTACACAATAACTGAAAGTGCTAAATAGAGCTTACAAAGATAACCCTTCTAAAAGAACAATTAATAACCAATGATAGCAATGATTAACTGTTGATTAAGACCATTCTTTGATGATCTAGTTCAACTAATCTTCAATCTTGGATGAACTCAACAATATTGAGCATATCAAACTCAACACCTTTGAATTACACCAAAAGAAAGAATTATGGAAATCTTCTAAGCAACCCAATCCAACCTATTTGAACCCAACAACAGTAGGTATATTAAACCTACCACCTTTGAATCACAAAAAGGTAGAAAAATTGAATTACTGTTACCCATCCCTAAATCTAATGGACCCAACAATAATAGGTATATTAAACCTATCATCTTTGAATTACAGAAGAGAAAGAAGAAAAGGCCAAGATGCCACAACTAAGAGGAAAAATCCTAGTTGATAAACTTAATAAGTTTTGCAAGCAACTTACAAGACCCAAACTAGCTCAAAGAGATTAGCAAATTAAGGAAAACCCTTAACAAGTATGTAATTTCAATCTAATTTTTACAAGTAGAATGCATCCCTATTTATAGGTCATAGGGAGCATGAAATTCAAAAGTAAATTACTTAAAATTAACTTTGGAAATAGAAACTAATAAAGAAAAATTCAAGACTAATTAATGACTTGGGATTCTAGTCTTTTTTGAATTCATTTTTCCAAGGCTGACTTCTTTTTACTCCATGCTGATTTTTCATCATCCAATGAAGAGTTTTAATGCTTTTGAAGACACCAATCTTGTTCATAAATGATCAGATTTATTAATGTCTTTCAACTTTAAAGTCAGACCATTATTGTTGACTAGAATTGATAAAAGAGTGTAGTCTTGAACCAGCCATGCTTTTGCACTAATTTTAGGCCATATTATGGGCCAAAATGATTGTCTTGATCAACCCAATATGATCCATTAGCCCTTATTGGCCCATGATCTGAAATGGTCATGAAATTCACAATTCTGGACTTCGTATTGTGGGCTTTGGAGCATTCTAGTGAAAGATTTGTGCTAATCAAATTCTTCTAGGTTTTTTGTATTTTCTTTCTTCTTGAACGTGTCATTGGACCAGCAATGTTAATCAAATTATCATCTTTACAAACTTGAGCTTCCTTATTATCAACATTTGAGCTTTTGTGCATTTGATCGCTATCAATCAAAGAAATAAATTAGAAGTAAATAAACTGAACGTCTTCCTCGCAACCCTCTAGTGGATCGGACTCTGGATCCTGATCCTCTTGATCTGAAATGGTTAATGAAAGAGTGAGTTATACTAACTTAGTAAGAATATCACGGTACTCACCGATACAAAAATGAAGGTGGGTAGAAATCGTAAAAATAACTAATGGAACTCTTAATTTAAGTAAATTCGTTTGTCAAAAATAAAATCATTTACCGTAGCGAGATTACCAAAAATAACCCATAAAGTCAATAACATAACACATATCATAATTTCATATATGATCAGTCGGAACAACAACTTTTCCTTTTATCAGTCTACTGGTATCTATGAGAGTCTATAGGGATATCTACGTATGAACCTTATTTTTTTTCTTTTTTCAATTAACGGGGTGTCTCCGTACCTCGTTCGGTATGAGTACTAAAAGATATCATCCCTCAATACCTCGTCCAGTATGATGGGCCGTCCCCATACCCCGTCCGGTATGAGCACCAAATTGCTAAATCTTGATACCCCATCTGATATGAGGCAACGTTCATGGTAGGATTTTCTATATACCCGATCCGTCCACCATCTCCTAGTATATCTAGTAAGACTGTCGTTTCATCCATCTACTTAATCAAATAATTTTCCGTTTACCTTTAATTTTCAGTTTTCCAATTTGACCATAGTCACATAAAATAAGTAAAACATGCATCAAAGAAATAAAATCGCATTATCATACCAATCTCAGTGTATTATCATGCACTCGAAAATTGTAAAATCAGGCAATTGGTTAAACATAGCAAAAAATAGTAAATAACCGATTCTGACTCCATTAGTAACATATTATTAATTATAAATATTCAAAAAATATCATATTATTTAAAATTAAACTTCAATTCCATAACAGGGAATAAGGTGAGGGATTTTTACTCAAATTGATGTCCAAAATGCTAAACTTTTGATTGCACCTACGGGCAGTCCCCGAATTCCCTGAATTTTTCTTCGGGGATTAAAACGCACTTTAAGTACCTAGAAATATCCTAAAAAAATCCAAAATAAGTGTTAGGAACCTGTTTGGCCAATTTTGAAATTCTAACACGGCGACTTCGCCATGCTCCGACGACGGCACCGCCACCCATGACGGCGATTTGCCTCGGGTTGTTTGTTTTCTGTCCGTTTTATACCAATCCCTGTGAGAAAACACGTAAAGGGAACTCAGTTGGCTGAAAAAAAATTGAAAAACCAAACTTACTGGTAGCAGGGTTCTCCGGTACGACGGCTTCACCAGCTTACCTTCGCAGTTGGGTATTTTGCTTTGGTCAACTAGTAGAGAAAGGAATGGTAGTTGCAATGGTGAAAAAATTACACGAAACAGGATCGGGAAGAGCCTCATCGGAGGAGATTTTTATTTTTTCCTGCGACGGCGCTACCGGGCTTTGCCCATGGTTTTTGGCCAATCCGCCGGCTCTTTTGTTCTGATTTGGCCATAGAGGTATTTAAAATTGAATTTTGAGCAATGAAATTTTTTTTTACCTCTTTTGGCGGTCAGAAGTGGCTCCAGCGCAGCGGCAGGCGGCTCCTTGCCCGACAGTTGGCTCTTCTTCTCCGGCGGGGGTGTCTGACAGCTAGGGTTAGGGTTTGGTGTGAAGAGAGTTATTTATATCCGTTTCTTTTTAATCAGGACCGTCCATCGCATTTGATCTGAACCGTCCTATTGCGATTAAATAGAGAGTGAATCTAGACTATTCATCGCGATTTGATTTGAGCCGTCCGATCGCGTATGAGAGGGGAATAGATCCGGACCGTTCGTGCGTGCGGGAACAAATTCGGGCCGTTCGATCAAGACACACGGATCGCCAGCGTGGCACCGTATCAGCGTGACTTGCCACGTGGCGCGCTTCGATTCATCGGAGCTGCTGACTGGGCATCCTACGTGGCACAATTTTTCTAATTTGACCCCTAATTTTTAATTTTTCTTTTAAAAACACCCATAAAATCCAAATTTTTACCCCATTTTCCCAAAATTATTTTGAATTTTATCCTCCATTTAATTTTCTTCATTTTTACCTTAAATAAAAATTAAAAAATTAGAAAATTATATTTATTAATTAGGGTATTACAACTCTCCTCTCCTTAAAAGAAATTTAGTCTCTCAAATTTGGCTATCTCATTCAATCAAACAGTCGAGAATTTTGGGCTCTGAAGTCTGATTCTACCTCCCATGTGGCCTCTCTCGGTGTGTGATTCTATCATAGGACCTTAACAAAGAAAATTTTCCGATTGAAGAATACTCTACTCTTTCAGTCCACAATATCGATCGATACTTCCTTATATGACAGATCTTCCTAGAGTAAAAGGGGCTCATGGGCTAGGACGTGAGAGAGGTCCGAGTTGTACTTACGTAGCATGAACACATGGAATACATTATGGACCCTAGATAGTTCTGGAGGCAGTGTTAGTCTGTAGGCGACGGCACCAATTCTGTCTAAGATTTCAAATTGCTTAATGAATAAGGGATTTAGCTTTCCCCTCTTGCTAAACCTACTAATTCCTTTGAAAGGAGTGACTTTAAGGAACACCCAATCATCTTTCTCAAATTCCAAATCTCTCATCCAGGTATCCGCATAACTCTTCTGCCTGTTCTAAACCATCTGAATGTTCTTCATGATCTTAACTATTTTGGTTGTAATCTCCTTTACAAGATCTAGGTCGAACAATTTTCTATCACCCACTTCTTCCCAATAGATCGACGATCTGCATGGGCAGTCATACAACGTCTCGTACGAGGTCATGTCAATACTTGTTTGGTAGCTGTTATTGTAGGCGAACTCTATTAGGGATAAATAATCATCCCAATGGCCCCCAAAGTCAAAAACACAAGCTTGGAGCATATCCTCCAGTGTGCGGATCGTCTTTTCTAATTGTCCATCGGTCTGATGGTGGAATATAGTATTAAGGGACAGTTTTGTTCCCATGACTCGTTGAAAATTAGACAAGAACTGAGAAGTGAACTTGTGGTCTCTGTCGGATATTACTGTCACTGACACTCTATGTAACTTGACAATCTCCCGGATATACATTATTGCTAACTTGTCCAAAGGGTCGGTCATCCTGATGGCTAAGAAGTGAGAAGATTTGGTGAGCTGGTCAACAATTACCCAGATGACATCATGTTCTGAACGTACCCTAGGCAATCCTGTCACGAAATCTATTGTGATATGTTCCCACTTTCACTCCGGAATTGGTAACGGCTGAAGTAGCTCGTCTGGGCATTGATGTTTTGCCTTGACCTGCTGACATACCAAACACTTAAAAATAAAGTCGGCCACATCTCTTTTCATCCCGTTTTACTAAAATCAGGGTCGTATACTTTGATACATCTTAATGCTTCCGGGATACATGGAAAATTTTAAGTTATGAGCCTCTATCATGATGTTCTTTTTTAACTCACTGTCACCTGGCACACACACCCTATCCTGAAATATAAGCAACTCATCGGCAGAGACTTAAACTTCTGAATTAACTTCCTGTTCTGCATCTTTCTTGAGGGCTGCTAGGGTGAAATCGACGGATTGAGCTTCCTTTATCCTCTGGATTAACTCAAGTTGGACAGTTAGGTGGGTCAAACATGTGACTCTCTTCAGGTCCTGAAGTTGTACATGTTGTGTGGCCCCTATAACCCTGCATTCTGAAACCATCAAGTGAGTTAATATGCTTGCAGTTTCTCTACTGAGTGCATCGGCTACAACGTTGTCTTTACCCGGGTGATACAAGATGTTCCAATCATAGTCCTTGAGGAGTTCTATCCATCTTCCTTGACGCATGTTGAGATTCTTTTGAGTGAATATATGTTTCAAGCTTTTATGGTCGGTATAGATCTGGAAGGTCTCCCCATACAAGTAATGGCGCCAAGTCTTCAAGGCGTGAATAATTGAAGCAAGTTCTAAGTCATGGGTGGGGTAGTTTTTCTCGTGACTCTTCAACTGCCTGGATCCATAGGTTATGATCTTCCCATACTGCATCAGAACACAACCCAACCCTAGGTAGGAGGCATCACTATAAATTGTATATCCACCCGACCCGCTCGACCAGGCCAACACAGGTGCAGTAGTCAACCATTTTTTTTAGTTCTGAAAAACTCATTTCACAGTCTTCGTTCCACTCAAGCTTGACATTCCTCTCTATGAGTTGAGTCAGAAGAGCAGTTAAGCTAAAAAACTTTCCACAAACCTGCAATAATAACCTGTTATTTCTAGAAAGTTACGGATTTCCTTGACCGAAGTCAGTTTTTCCCAGCCGAGCACTGCCTCAACCTTTTCGGGGTTCACTAACACTCCATCATTTGATATAATATGCCCTAGGAAGGTATTCTGCTTGAGCCAGAATCCACACTTACTCAGCTTTGCATATAACTTATTTTCTTTGAGAACCTGCAAAATCTGAGTCAGATGGTAAGTGTGTTTCTCTCTACTTTTTGAATATACCATGATATCATCGATGAATATAATGACGAATTGATCTAGAAATTATCTGAAAACCCTATTCATCAAATTCATGAAGATGGTTGGTGCGTTGATTAACCCAAATGGTATGACCAGGAACTCATAGTGTCTGTACCAGTTCAAAAGGCTGTTTTGGGAATATCTTCTATCCTGATTTTTACCTGATGGTAACCTGAACGCAGGTCTATCTTGAAGAAGATCTGCGTACCCTGCAACTGATCAAAAATGTCATCGATCTTGGGGAAGGAGTATTTGTTCTTGATCATGACCCTGTTCAGACCTCTGTAGTGGATACATAATCTCAATGTCCTATCTCTTTTTCTTGCAAATGTGACTCCAGCACTCCAAGGGGACACACTATGTCGGATGAATCCATTATTCTATAATTTATTGATATGTTTTCTTAGCTCCTCTATCTTAACATGACTCATGCGGTAAGGGGGTAACCGAAATGGGCTGGGTGCCTGACTAAAGATCTATAGTGAATTTGACTTCTCTGTCTACTAGTAGTCAAGGTAGTTTATTCGGGAACACATCCAAAAAGTTCCGGACTATCGAAATCTCTTTCTTGGGTTTGCTTAGTTAGAGAAAATAGTCGGTTTAAAGCACTTGATAATAGAAAAATTTGCCATGAGGGAATAAATATTAAAGAATTTTATTAATTTGTAAATGACTCCTCATTATGAGGGTTGAATACAAGCTTCTTATGAAAATAATCTACGATGGCGTGATACGCTGCTAGCCAGTTTATCTCTAGGATTACATCAAAGTCCTCCGTGTCAATCTCTATTAGGTCTGCACTTAATTTCCTATCTGTTATTTTTATGATACAGGCTTTGTATATAATTTCCTCCAGTAGTGTCCTATTCCTAAGAGTAGACATAAATTACACAAAATCAAGTCTTTCAGATAATATATTCAAGTTTAATGCAAAAACATGTGAAACAAATGAATATAAGGCACCAGTATCAATTAAAACATGTGCAAGATGATTACAGATAGTGTACGTACCCTGTACCACGTATGGGTCGGCTTTTGTATCTTGCTGAGTGAGGTTGTAAGCTTCCTGGATAGGAGGTCTAGTCTGGTTCTGGTTCCTCGGACACTCCCTTACATAATACTGGGCACTCACACATATGTGGCAAGTGTTGTTGAGGTGATAGCAGGATCAGTCCCCATGATCCCTACCACAGTGCTGGTAAATCCTTCCGTGTCCTGTTGTTGGAATCTAAGGGGGAGCTTGAGTCACTGGTCTAGATCTCTTGTTCTGTTGAACAGGTGCAGTAAGTGCTGGTCTGCAGTGTGAACCCGAGGGCCTGAGGTTCCCTGCTGCTAGAGGAAAAATGGCAAGGTTCTTCTCCACTAGCTGTGCCTTAACTAGAACAGTCGAGTACGTACTGAGCTCGAACACATACAACTGCTGTTTGATATTAGGACGAAGACCTCATTCGAACCTTTTTGTCTTCTTGCCTTCATCCATCATGCTCTCAGGGGAATACCAGCCCAATTCTAGGAATTTTTAAGCATATTCTGATACAGTCATGTCACCCTGGATTAAATGTGCAAACTCCATTTTCTTTAGATATCAGATATGCTTTGGAAGATACTCTGCATTGAAGGCCGTCAAAAATTGTTCCCAAGTGACTGGAACATGCAGGGTGGCCTGCCTCTCCCATCGGCATGTAGGTGGCAAGTATGACGCTATGTTTGGGAATCACCCCAAGAGTCGTGAAGGTCTTCTCTATCTTAGCTAACCAGTACTCAACCTCTTCAAAGGAAGATCCCCTTACAAAAGTATATAAGTTTAGTCTTTTATACCTCTCAATGTAGACTGAGTCCCTTATGAGAGGAACTGGGTCCTGTGGAAGAGGGACTGGATTGTACTGAGGATTGACTGGATGACCCGATGGTGGTACTAGATGATACGATAGAGGTACCGGATTGTACTGTGGTGGCACCGGGTGATCTGGTTGGGGCACCGGGCTATACTGTGGAGGTGCCAGGTGGTACTATAGCTGGAGCACTGAATCATACTGTGGTGGTGCGAGATGGTACGATGGAGAAATAGGATCGTACCGGGGCGGGTTGGGATCCTCTCGCTATAGGGGTGGCTCAACCTGTGGCAGCGGGGGGAGGGTGGGGTAGCTCCCTCCTTTCCTTCTGAGCTTGTTGGGCAGTGATGAGTCTCTCTAATATTTCAAATAGCCAGTCAACATCCTCTCAAAGCGAACCCTCTTGGGCTGCTCAGTTTAGTGGAGGTCTTCCTCTTGTCATTTATCTATACTTGCATTTCATAAACAATAGTTGAGTGATAATTTATGATTTTTGGTGTTTCCTAAGGATTTTGTGTAAGGAATGGTTCCGAGAAACATGACTCTGATACCAACTATAACGACCCGTATACTAAGAAGGAAATAAATTATAAATTGAATGTGGAAGCAAAATAAATAGTTAAGGTTTACATTCCTTACACAATAACTAAAAATACTAAATAAGGCTTACGGGGATAACCTTTCTAAAAGAACAACTAATAACCAAAGAAATAAATTAGAAATAAACAAACTAAACATCCTACTCGCAATAAACTGGTGGATCGAGCACTGGATCCTAGTCCTCTTGATCTGAAATGGTTAATGAAAGAGCGAGTTACATTAGCCCAGTAAGAATATTATGTTACTCACTGACACATAAATGAAGGTTAGTAGAAATCATAAAAACAACTAATGGAGCTCTTAATTTAAGTAAATTCGTTTGTCATAAATAAAATCATTTACCGTAGCGAGAATACCAAAAATAACCCATATAGTCAATAACATAACACATATCATAATTTCATGTACGATCAGTCAGAACAATAACCTTCCCTTTTATCAGCCTACTGGTATCTATAGGGGTTTATAGGAATGTCCCCACTATGCGTAAATCTTCTTTTTTTATTTTTTCAATTAACAGATCGTCCTCATACCCAGTTCGGTATGAGTGCCAAAAGATACCATCCCTTAATACCACATCCGTTATGAGAGTAAAACGGGTTGTCCCCATACTCCATCCGGTATGAACACCAAATTACCAAATATCGATACCCCGTCCAGTATGAGGCAACGTTCACGGTACGGTTCCTTATGTACCCAATCCGTCCACCATTTTCCAGTATATCCAGTAAGGTTGCCTTTTCATCCATCTACTTAACCAAACAATTTTTTGTTTACTTTTAATTTTTAGTTTTCCAATTCGACCATAGTCACATAAAACAAGCAAAACATGTATCAAAGAAATACAATTGCATCATCATACCAATCTCAGTGTATTATCATGCACTCGAAAACTGTAAAATTAGGCAATCGCTTAAACATAGCAAACAATAGTAAATAATCGGTTCCGCCTCTATTAGTAACCTGTAATTAATTATAAATATTTTTTAAGTTTCACAAAATACCATATTATTTAAAATTAAACTTCAATTCCATAATATGAAATAAGGTGAGGGATTTTTATTCAAATCGATGTCTGAAATGCTAAACTTTTAATTGCTCCTACGGGCGGTCCTGGGTTCCCTGAGTTTTTTTCAAGGGATTAAAACGTACTTTAAGTACCTAGAAATATTCTAAAAAATCCAAAATAAGTGTTAGGAACCTTTTTGACCAATTTCAGAATTTTGGCACGGCTCCGCCGTGCTCCAGCGATGGCACCGCCGCCCGCTGTGGTGGTTTGTCTCGGGTCGGCTGTTTTCACCCGGTTTTGTACCAATCCCTGCGAGAAAAAGACGTCAAGGGGCCTCGGTTGCCCCAAAAAAATAAAAAAATCAAAACTTACCGGTGGTAGGGTTCTCCGGTGCGACGACTCCGTAGGCTTACCTTCGCGGTTGGGTGTTTTGCTTCGGTCAACCTGTAGAGAAAGGAATTGTGGTTACAATGGTGAAAAAAATTATACGAAACGGGAATAAGAAAGGGGCTAATCGGAGGCGGTTTTTGCTTTTTCCCGCGGCGGCACAATCAGGCTTTGCCCGCAGTTCTCGACAAATCCACCAGCCCTTTTGTTTCGATTTGGCCATGGGGGTGTTTAAAATTTAATTTCAAGCAATTGGGGATAATTTTTCCTTTTTTGGCAGTCGAAAGTGGCTCCGACGCGGCAGCGGGCGGCGGGCGGCTCATTTCCCGACGGTTGGCTCTTCTTCTCTGGCGAGGGTGTCTGGCAGCTAGGGTTAGGGTTTAGTGTGAAGAGAGTTATTTATATCTGTCTCTTTTTAATCTGGGCTATCAATCGCATTTGATCTGAACTGTCCGATCGCGATTAAATAGGAGTGAATTTGGACCGTTCATCACGATTTGATCTGAGCCGTTCAGTCGCATATAAGGGGGGAACGGATCTAGACCGTCCGTGCATGAGGGAATAAATTCGGGCCGTCCGATCGCGGGCACGTGGATTGCCAGCGTGGCACCGCGTCAGCGTGGCTTGCCACGCGGTACGTTCTGATTCGTTGGGGTTGCTGACTACGCGTCAACGTGGTGTAATTTTTCTAAATTATTTTTTGACCTGCAGTTTCTGATTTTTTCTTTCAAAAACACGGATGAAACCCAAATTTTTATCTATTTTTTTCAAAATTATTTTCAATTCCATCATCCATCTAATTTTCTTCATTTTAACCTTAAATAAAAATTAAAAAATTAAAAAATTATATATATTAATTAATTTTAATTACAATTAAAATTAATTAGAACATTACACTAACTATTGAGTTAGGTAATGATTAGTGACATAGTAAGAGAAATTAGATCATTAAATGCAGTTGTCTTAAATAAATTTAACGAATTAGAAAAATAAAAAATATAAATAATAATATCATTTATTTGAAAGAAAATTCATATGTTTAAAAAATTAAATTAAATTAAAAAAATAAATCAATCCTTTTTTTTAAGAATTTGTAAATTCAAATAAAATTTTGAATATCCTGTGTTTTCAATTATAAATTATATTAATAAAATAAATAAATTTCTTGAGCGGAGCAAGGGGCAGGAGAGCAGCCATAATCTTTGCAGGGGGCTCCAATAATAATAAATGAGGGCTGGTAGGGCATCACGCCAAGCCCGTGGAGGCAACTCGTAGACGCACGTGAAGACTTCATCCCGTTCCATGACACTTCGGCCCAGTCTACCCTGTCACTTTCCTCAGGCTTACCCTTAATTGCTTTCCCAATCTCAAAACTCTTATCCATTTCCCAGTAATTCATTTATATAAGGCTAAGTTAATATAACATTCATGTGTTTTCTAAAACCCATTATTTATATATTCAAAATTATGTATGAGTACTTGTAAAATGAATTGGAAACTTAAGTTATCAATCAAAACAGGGAAATAAATAGTTAAAATGACAAGCTTAGTTTAGGCGGGGTGTTGGGGGAACACCAAGGAGGAGAGTGGAACCCAGTGGTTGGCGTTTGAGCAGTGAAGCACGTGACAGGACGTTGGATATGTTCACGTGGGAGAGACTTAAAGAAGGTTATTGTGGTCCTTCAGTTAGTTACCGTCAGATGAGAGTTTCCCTGAAAAGGAAAAGGAAGGTCAGGATCCCAATGACATTGATGATCGCTTCTCTTTATTTCTTTTTTTTTTTAAATAAAAAAATTAATTGATACCTTTGAAAGCATGCCATTATAATTATTTTTTTTAGTGAATTTATCCTTACACTTTATAAAATTGCTGAGTTATATATATTATTATTTTGAAAATTTTAGTTTCTGCAAATACTGATGCCAAATCCTATGTCAAAGATTAACAAATTTTCTATTAGAATTCTTCAAAAAGAAAGTAAACTCCATAATTTATAATTTTACCTGCAGAAATTTCTACCAGAATCCCCTCATAAAATTATAAGGTGGTAGAGGAGGGGCAAACAGTGATGAAACATTTTTAAATTTATAAGACTTGTTAATTCATTTGTATCTTTGGAAGAACTAATAAAATCACATCAGAAAATAAAATGAGAACCACCAACTTCGTAAAGAAAGCAAGCACTTGGATTTATTCAAAGATCAACTTCTTCACATTCTTACCACATAAAGATTTTGCACCAAGTAATAAACTAGAAGTGTTTCGCCAATTACTGATGCTGCCATAGCACCTTATAAATAGATGGTACCCTGGTATAATCACTAGGAATTCAATCTCTGGATGTCTACCAACTGGTACAGATCTCCCCGCCGTTGCTTTATCGTCGGGAGGCTTGCCCTGGATTTATTCAAGCGCAAATTTAGAAACAAAAAGAAAAAAAAGAAAGACTTGAAAATAAACTAGCTTCTAGGATGGGAATGAGATCACCTTCTGAGCTCCATCATTGAGTAATCGATCTCAGCCATGACTATATCCTCATCATGTTCTGTAGTGGCCAATACTTCTCCAAACTGCCATAACCACATCTTTCAGTAAGCCTTTATATACTTGAAGAACTAGAAAACACAAGCACACTGGATTTCATCATGAAAAGCTCTTTCTCCTCAAATTATAGCTTCTTCTGTAATGAAACCTAAGACACAGGTATCACTTACTGGTCCCACAAGGGTAGAGTGCCCCCAAGCTATGTAGCCAGCACTAGGATCTCTTGCAGGTGAACAAGTTGCGACATATAGCTGCCAAAAAAAAATTATAAAATTATCAATTAGAAACTCTTTCAAAATATTATGCACATAAATTAATTTTCCATTCCGAGTTCTTTAATGTCAGAGAAAATATAAACTGTTACGACACATTATGATTACTTATAAAAAAAAGGTGAAAATTGGAACTACTGCCACCGGAGAAGAAAACATAATGATAAGCAGCGACTAGGTCAAAAGAGAGCACATAAACTATAAAATATGTGATAGATAATTAGAATACTTTACATAGAGAATAATTTCAATATCTCCAATATTTTCTTTTAATTTATAGTAAATTTCCTCCATAATTAACTTCCTACTCTTACTTTCCCTATTCTTGTCATAGCTATTCATATAATATTACATATAAAGATTCAGCATAAGGATTGCAGCAAATACCATAGAAACAGTTTACTTTATAGTTCCTCTGACTAATCTTTCAATATATTATTTGTCTTTGTTTCTTCCTGTTTCAGAGGCAAAAAAGCTTGAGGCTCTGTAATGTTCATTCATTTGGGGTGATTTAGGGAGCAAAGAAGTTTCCATCCCATGACATGGAAGGTTATGAAACAGCCTCTTTTCTTGGGGGCCTTGGTATTAGATCCATAATGCACTTATAGGAAAGTAATTATAGAGTTTCATGTTGGAGGAAGGAAGTTCGGCGGAGGTCAGCTCAGGCCAAGTTTGGTTGGATATTAAGGGCTGGAGAGCTAAGCCTTATAGGAGGTGCATGAGCTGAGTTTATAGAAGAACATCAATGCAAGATGGGGAAAGTACTCAAATGTATTCAGTTGAGGGTTATGTTTTGGAGGAAGGTTAAATTTGGATAGATCATGTGGTGGGAAGGGGTCTTCGAACAATAACTTCTTGTTATCTTCTCCTTGACTATAAGAAAGCTTTGGTGAGTGAGCTCTATCATGTCTCGAGCGGTTGTATACTGTGCGAGGTGGATTTTCAGAAGCCTAATTGGGAGAAGAAGAATATTTAAGACTCGTTTATACTCTGTCCCATTTTATTCTCTCTCCCAATGGGACAGATGGTCCTATATGGAAGCCTGGGGCCAGCAATTTTGTAGAGGTGAACTCATTTTTCATGAATCTTGCTCACCCCAATTGACTCGAAATGCCTTTCCTTGAAGCTAAAGTGGAAGTTAAATGCAACATCTACAATTGCTTTTTTTGCTTGGAAGGCAGGGAGAGAGAATCCTTACAGTTGATGGATGAAAAGAAGAGAGGAAAGTTTTTGGCAAACAGTTGCTGCCTTTATAAAAGAGAGATTGGGACCCTTACTTCCTGTCATGGTGCTCTTTCTCTTTTCATCTTTGGCATGGAGTCTTGAGTTCATTGGCCTTAACTGAGTTATGACAGGACAGATGGCTGACGAGATTTCAGCTTAGCAGAGTCTCTGGGATGACAAGAGTAGAAAGAAGCTTATCCATCTTATTCCTTTGTCTACTTTGTGCTCATCTGAAATTAGAGAAAGAGAAGAACTTTTTCTAAGGATATTATTTTTTCTTTTTTTTTTTAAATGAACAACCTTTGTTTTCATATGGTTTGATTTTGTTTAACGGGCAGCCTACTTTTAGAGATGAGGACCTGGGTGATCTGGTTGATATTTTGACAGAGCTGCAAATTCCTATTTGGTACATGGGTGGCACCTCCTTGGAGTGTGCTTGTGGTGGTGTTTGTCTTTCAGAGAAAAAAAAAAGTTTATACCTTCATAATTAGAAACATCAAATAAATAGAAACTTATGAGAATACTTCAAAATTATAACAAAGCAAGTTTCTTTTTCTTTTGATAATTTTATCAATGTCATAGAGAAATCCAATGATCCTTGTTCTCAATCACTTTATGGTGTTCTCACAAGCAATTCACTCTGCTATTCAATCTAACCATTAGTTGTATAACAGAGAAGTCAATCTCTGATTAAACATTCATTTAACACAATATATTTATGATTCTGTGACAGTACCAACAAGGTGCAAGAATTCCAACAAAGTCAAGAACAGAGCATTTAGGTCAATAAAATACTTCAAATCCTAACAGAAAAAAATGTAATGATGAATTTTATATAAGAACTCAAGTTACTCATCATTAATTATTTCAATCAGATCATTTGTTTAGTGTACAAAGCTATTGGACTGATAATCACTGAACATAGGCAGTATAATCTCATCAAAGCCAGATTTCAAGTTGGTCATTTCAATTTGATCCAATCTTAAACTTTGTAGACCTTTCGGTTTGTGATTTGTAATTATGTAGTGTGACATCTCCAAGAACATTAAAGTCAAAGTGATAAAGACTATGATATTCTAATACTATATGAAAAATATGTGATTCAGTTCAATCTTAATAGTACCTCAAGTCACTTACTACTAATAACTCAGAGTTTTTAAATCTGAGGACTAGTGGTTTAAGTTCCAAATTTTATTAGCTTAATAATGCTTAAGTTTCAAAACTTGAAATGAATTTAATATCCCAATCTCAAACCAGAAAAATATATGATAATTTAAATTCTATCAAGAGTTCAAATCCCTCACTTCTATTATTTAATCTTGAATTTACAAGGGATAATAATTTAGGCAAAAAACTACTGAGCCAATGAAACTTGAATCTGAAGGGTAGTCAGCGACTTTTACATGAATTTCAATAAGCAGCCTTTTGTAACACGATTAGGAAACTCTCTTAACTCCATTATTTAAAAAAAAATGATTTAGAAAATAAATTCCAAATTGAACGTGAATTCTACACAAACTGTAAATCAAATACCTCTAGGATTCTCACAAGCCATAAAATACAATTCAGCATGTTAAGGATTTGAAAATAAATTCAAGTCCACAAATTCACATGGACAGGTTTACAGCTAAAGTTTAAACATTTTAAACTAGAACTAGAAGCTTTTCAAGTATAAAATATGTCATATTTAATTTTAACATGTCTATACATTTTACATAATAAAATACAAGTATATTATTGTGTTTGTGTGTGTGTGTGTGTTGATTTTGGTTAATCACAGTTTTCCAAACTCACGAACCTAACTTTGATTCAGTTACATATATATAGCTTGATAGGTTATCAGTCTGATTTTGGTTAATCAGAGGTTTTCAAAATCACAAACCTAATTTTGATTTAATTAGGTTTTTCACTTTGCCACGAACACTGATAATTATTGCATAAACTGTAAGAAATGAGCAGCTCCATGGATTATAAAAAATGAGAAAAAGGAATTAGTTAAAATACCTGATTATCTGCAGCCCTGCACAATAAAGAGAGAAAAAAATATGAGTAACGTGACAAAAAACATCACAAAAGGTGAGGCAAAAGATCACTTCTGATCAATGAACTTCATCCCAATTTCAATTTGATCAGTAGTTCATGACCATTAAAGTTGATTTTTTTTAAATAAAATGACCATTAGAGTTATGGAGAAGCTTTTAGAAGTGGCAATCATGTCAGTTTTTTATTGTCTCTCCCACTCTCTTTGGGTTTCAACTTTTCCTATAACTCTGTACATCACTTGTTTATCTCTCCACTTTCAACCTTCTCAGGGCTCTCATTCTTGCCAGACTCCCATGAAGATGTGGTGCATCAATGTTAGGCTTAAGGTAAGAACAAGTACTGGTGTTGGAAATGCCATATTGAGATATGTGGCAGATTCAAGAAACTTGATGTGTAGGGTGGTGATGGTAGGAGGGACATGCTGCTACTTGATTAAGCAAGATGTTTTCATAAGAAATCTTAAAGAAGATATCATGATCAGGGATATTGTTTCATTGAATTACTCTTGACAATGGTTTTGCAGTTGCTTGTTATGGGAGAGCTGTTACTGTGCTAAATTTAGGATCCTGTTATAGGATAGTAGTAGTAGAATTAGGGTTTCCCTCATTAGAGATAAACTTATGTTTATATAGAAGAAAAAAGCAATATTTTCCTAATCTTAAGGATCTTATATTCCTGGTGATAATTTTAATTGTAAAAATAAGACTAAATAATCTCAAACCTAAATGGTCTCTTTTGCCTAATTAAGCCTCACTTAAACCTAAACATGCCCTAGTGGTCCTGAAAATCACATAACCTTTAAGATCTTAAATAATAAACTTTAAGAAAGAAAAAAGCCACCAGGAAAGGTTATCAAGTTGAGAAGGAATAACATGTTACTTCTTGAAGCCTACATTGCGCTAATTATGCTTGATCAGTAATGAATAGAAGGTCCACTACATGCTCTTCCACTTTCTTGGAGGAAATTTAGTCACACAAAGAAGCAAAAAATGGAACATAGTAACAACATCTACTGTGGAATCAAAATTTGGGGCAATTGCCCAAGGAATTTGTGATTTATTATGATCGAAGATGATTCTAAAAGACCTAAGGATCAAATGAGATAGTCCCATTAGAATCTGCGATGATAACATATCAGCAATCAGTATAGCCCATAATCTAGTACAACCTAAGAGTACAAAACATATAAAAATTGACAGACATTCTATCAACAAGAAACTAGAAAATGGATTGATATGCACATCTTGCATGCCTACCAACTCTCAACTGGTAGATGTACTTACTAAAGACTTAAATAATCAAGTATTCCAGACAACCATTGCCAGGTTGGGAATGAATAATGTCTATTCACCAACTTGAGTGGGAGTGTTGGAAGTGTGTGTAATTAGTGTATAAGAGTATAATAGTAAAATATCCATATGTAGCTAATTTTTAGGGTTTTCTTTTTTATACTTAATAATGTGTATACATAGGGGATGCCCTTGTTCAGTAATGAATGCAATATTCCATTCCTCCACAGTAATCTACTTCTCCTTTGGCATCAACAAGAGGTTTAATTTCTTTAGATGAAACTTCTTGAAGTGAAAACCGGAGTCATTCACAGTATTGTTCTTGAAGTGGCTTTAAAATTGCAAAGAAATTTACCCCTTCATTTGAAAAATTATTTCCATGTCTTGTTCTCTATGATACAGGCCATTCATTGTATCCTTCCTTGTAGGCAGAGAGGTGGTAGAAGGAGGATTTTTGGTTGTGGCCACCGGAATCATCTTTGCTACTTCTTGCTTTTGGTAGTAGCAATATGGTGGTCCAATCTTACCTCCACTCTCTTGGCAAACTGGTTTCTGGGCTGTAGCTGTTCTTTTGTTTGACTAATGAGAGATGGCTGATTGGCTAGGAAAAATTTCAGAAAAAGGAGGGAAAATACCAGATAAAGTTTGGAGGAAAAGTTTCTAACTTTTCTAGTCTGACAGCCACGTTAGTTTACTCTTTAATTGTTGCAAGAAATTGCTACGTCTTGAAACCTGACTTCATTTAACTAACTAAAAGTTCAATGATCAAATTAACATTAACGGAAAAGTTCAATGACCAAAAAGTGAAATTTAGCCTATGATGGAAAACATGAATACTTCTTTTTTCTTTGAGGAAGTAAACCCTTCAATTAACAGAAATAGAAAGGACCATTTTGAAAAAAAAAAAAGAGTAACATACTTGTACTACTAACTCAGGATGAACATGGTAGAAGAGAGTAAGCACAAGACTTCTGATTAAATATCAAGTACAAAAAGAGTATCAGAGTAACTAAGAGTACCTAGCCCTCTGCAATAATTCCCAATGCAATGGTCCAGTTGTCATATTAAATGCTCCTGGATAGCATAACAAATGAGCACCTAATGCAAAAATTCTGCTGATTAGTACAATGATGAGATTCAACATGAGCAGTATCATAGCAATTTGCATTTGGGTTGGGGAGTTTGGTGCCAGATTTCCATGGAATTCTAAGTAACATTGGAAAATATTATGTCAATGGAAGATGAGAGCAAACCTCTAGCAGCATATATCATTGCCAATTCCTGAAACCGGATATCATAACAGATTCCAACACCAATACGTCCAACATCTGCAAGCACAAATCAAGAGTTACTTCGCCAAAATTGAAATGAAAAAGATTCTCCACAAAAGGGACAAGGAATTCTGGTATGAGGTAAATTTAATGAATTTGAAATTCCTCGAGACTATTCAGATCAAATAGTTGAGAAAATGATTAATATTAGGAGATTTTTGAATATTTCTCATATTTTTTCGTCTTTGATAATTTAAAAAGATGATGATGAAAAATACATAAAACTATCTTGCAAATTGATCTATATCTCCAAGTAGGGCCGATATTTTCACGTGCATCTTTTTAAGACCTTAACATTTTAACACTCAAAATAGGACCTAATAGTAAATTTTTTAGTGAAATTCACCAAAAGATTTTCTAAGTGATTCAAACACGTGAAAATAATGCAGACACAAAACTAATCATTGTCCTAATTCCCTCTTTCATATTTTAAAAAGATAACAATATAAGGGGAAAGTTGTCTCAAAGTAAATTCTATAATACCTTTTTCTGAAGAAGAAAAAGTTGTCTCACAAAGAAATATCTACTCAGCAGACTGATGTCTCAAAGTAGGACCTACAATTTTAATTGCATCTTTTAAGACCTTGACTTTTTAATCGTCTCAAATTATGACTACTAGTAAACTTTTTGATGAAATTCACCACTAAAATTACTTTACATGCTTTGCTCATGTAAAAATAATGTTATGAGACAAAACTTTTAACCCTCTTCCTAATTAAACTCGTTTTCTTATTTCACTAGAGTGTCTCTCTCAGCCTCCCCTCTCTATTCCTCTCCTCAGTAGCTCCATTTTCTCTCTCCACCGACCTTCTCTCCTTGATACGAATCTACAAACTATCTTAGTGACCATTTTGCCATCAACTGACTTTCCTTATTTGAGTCAAAAGTCACAAATCCTCTTTCCTCTCTCTCACAACTTCTTTTCCATTTCACATGCTATGTCTCTCCTCCATTTTTCACCCTCTGCCTCCTGGAAGTCACTACCTAATGCGCACACCATAAAAAAAGCTCTTATGCCTCTCTGTCACTTGCTTCCTTGTCACCATTCCTCTTCACAAAGCCATACTGCAACACTTTCTCTTTGCCACAGAACGTCTCTCTCTCCCTCTGGTCATCTATCCCTCTCTACCAGCCTTCCCTGTCACCATTCCCTCTTCACCAAAGCCATTCTGCAAAATTCTCCTTTTGCTGCAAATCTTCTCCCTCTCCTTTGATCTGAGATTTGGACAGAATATCTATTTTATCCCTCCCCATTACTCTTCCCTGACTCTCCATTCTCATCAAAGCCATTCTGCCAAAGTTCTCCCCACCGCAAACTTTCTCTTCCCTTCTGGTACCAAATATGGATAGAATATTGCGCACCAGTTATATTTGCGACTGAAATGGTATAATGGAGAAAGTACAGATCTGATATCTCTAAGATTGACTTAAGTTTATGCCAAGAAAAAAAGAAATACAAATAGCTTAAAACCTTCATAAACTGAAAAAGCAGAAGAAAGTTTGGGCAAGCTGCAAGCTGTTAGTTAAACGAATGAACCTTGCTCCAGAATGATTGTACAAGTGAAGTGGGGGTTGTGGTTAGTGACTGGCGTCATGGAGATGACCACTGGTGAAAATCACAGATGAGAAAGAGATTAACAGACCATTGCATGTAATGAGAATATCGATTGCAGAAGTGGGCAGAGGAGAGAGAATGTGAACAAGAAGACACTCACACGACCCTGATTAGCAAGAATTTTCTCATGTGGGCGAATCGTGTCAGACAATTTTTTGGTGAATTTTACTGAAAAATTTACTAATTACTCCTAATTTGAGTCATTAAAAGTTTGGGTCCAAGAAGACACAATTCAAAATATAGGCCTACTTAATGACAAAATCAAATACAGGGTATTTTTTTCGTAATTTTCCCTAATATAATTAGTAAACTGTTTGCACTGAGAACTGGGTCCTTTAGCAAAATATGCGATCTTCATATGTAACTATCGTATACCATTTACATGCAGAATAGTCCAAAATAAACAACCTGCAGATTTTGTTCTGTCAATACACCCCAAATATGCAGTAGATACTTTCTTATAACCACCAAAACTTTGCCTGGTTGGTTGGTTCCAGTCATTTCATGAAAGTGGTCTGGGTTCAAGCCCACGTATGGGTGAAAAAATTATGACAAGCAAAAAAAGATTTACTTTGTTATAAGCAGGACAAGCAGGTTTTTGAGATAAAAGAGTAGAATTATGTATTAAATATAGGCACCAAGGGGGTCCCACCCATGTACAAAAAATGTACAAGTCAATGAGCATATTTACAATAAAACCAAAATCATCAAGGTTACAAAGGTTACGTCCAAGAACAGGACAAGCAGGGTTTATCTGATGAGTGTACAAGAAACATGTCCTGAATCCAAGTATCAAAATAATATGAAGTGTTGTCCCTTATGCATGTACTTAATAGGACAAAACATGAAATAAACTAAGATAGAATGTCATTTCCCTTTCATAGGACTATAAACCACAAGAATATGGATGAAGAGGAGTATAAAACCCTGCCTAATCCTAGACACTGATAACGGCATAAACCTTATGCTTAGTTATGGAGTTTTGAAGAAGATCAAACCTGTATCTACAACTGTTGGAGTCTCCCCAGCTGTTAGAGTTTTGGATTCCATAAAGGTAATCTTCCCAGGAATGTCAATATCAAAAAGGTGTATCTGTCGTGAAGGTTGAATGTAAGAGCTTCCTTAGAAAATGGAATCAAAAGAATAACTTTGCAGTAATATCCCATAATGATGGAGAGCAATAAGAAATGAAACTGAAAGACCTTCAGTATTAGGACCACTTACGTAATAATTATATAAGTTCAATATTTATTTATATCTTGTTAGAAAATATTTAGTTTAATGTAGAAAATATTAGTAGTCTTAGAAAATTTATGCATAGTTTAGGGATTTTACTTAGTTGCCTTAAATTTTCCTTTGTATCAATCTTACCAACAAACCACTCAAGCTCAATTCAAGGTTATGTTTTTTTAGAAGAAAGCTAAATCAAAATTTGACTCAAGATCAGTTTGATCAAACTTTGGATCAAAATCAACCGTTTACCACATCGGGCTAAATACAAACAGACAAGTATTCAGGTTGACAGCTTGTGAAACATGTAGGATTGTATATTATATGTTCTAAAATTTACAAACATTTATTTTTATTTTTATTTTTAGCATTATAAATATAGCATATTTACATAGCCGTTTGGCTTTTCTAATTCTTTTCTAGCTTATAAGCATGAGCTTACAGGCTTTTGAAAAATAAATTAAAAATATACTTGCTCAAGCGGTTTTTTGTTTTATTTATAAGTTCCACATAAACAATGAGCTTTTAGTAAATAAGGTGCTGAGAATTGGTGTTTAGTTCTGCTGAATGACAGTCCTTGGTGCCTCCAATGGAATAGGTTCCTAAAAACTCATTATGTTTTTTTTATCCTTGATGCCTCCAGTGGAATTGTTTCCTAAATAACTTGCCTAAAAATATCTGAAAGAAATAGGTTATGAGATCATTTGTCCACCAGGTCATCTATAATATTGTTTGGTGCCTAATTATATGAACCAACTAATTTCAGCTGAACCTAAACATATTCATCAATGCACTTGAAGATACATATATGATCAGAACTGCTATTATGATGAACACCGAGTAAAGGCAGGGGGTTACTGCGGGATATGATAACAGATTGAGTCACACCCATGTACTTGGCCAATGTGCTGGAAAGTCCAGAAATAACCCTAAACTCATAAGAATATGAAATTCACATTCAGCAGCAGATGTAAGCTAAAAGTGGTACCTTACGATGCTTGGCTTTCAACTTTCCATCGGAACCAAAAATGCAACATGTATTATACAGGCGATCCCCAGATCTTTCAGGGACAGAGCCACCAACAATTGTGATTTTCAGAAGACGAGCAACTTCAGAAAGCATGGCAGTTGAAGGTGATGCATCACCTCCTGCATCAATGTCCTCAGCATAAGCTGGGAAGCTGTCATTTGAATATGGACTATTCCAAATTTCCTGACATAATAGGATATTGTTAATTTGCATTAAAGTGATTCTACTCCTCTTCCAGTGAAACAAGGAAAACAACTTCCTGCCTTGATTACATTTCAAAACTCAAATGCCAAGCTAATTTCCCTTTTCAAAATATAAAATATTTCAATGAAGGACTTATGAATGGTCCAAAGCTCCAACAAATGGAAATGGTGCTAATGATCATTTAAGTCTTGACACATCATTAATTAGCAAAGTAGTACGAAACTTGACCTGATTCTTATTCTACCAAACAACAATATTAAAACTTATGCAACTTTAAATTCTGTATTCTACCAAACATATGGGAATCCAACCATAAAAATCTTGAATCGGTGCTAATGATCATTCAAGTCTTGACACATCATTAATTAGCAAAGTAGTACGAAACTTGACCTGATTCTTATTCTACCATACAACAATATTAAAGCTTACGCAACTTTAAATTCTGTATTCTACCAAACATATGGGAATCCAACCATAAAAATCTTGAATCGGACGAGAACAGAGGCAACACTAAATATGAATCCGTCTTATAAACCAATTCCCCAATTCCGCTAAAGAACAGAAGACAGAGAACAACGTCGAGAAGAGAGAAAAATAGCCCCTTACAGGCAAAACAACAAGCTTCGCCCCCTTGGCCGCAGCCTCCTCGATCATCTTGCGCGCATGTGCAATGTTCCTCTCTTTATCAGTAGTCACCGTTATCTGGCACAGAGCAATCTTGAACTGTACCTCAAAGAGGAATTTCAAATTAAGAAAAAATCCGAAAAGGAAATCAGATTACTAAAAATTACAATTCATAGCAAATGATGTATGTAAAACTTACCTTAGTAACGGGTGGTTTGGGCAAGGGGACGGCAGGTGGAGCTCTGGCTTGCTCGGGCTTGAAAGAGGACGCCATTGTCGAAACAGATTTGGTGGCTTGGATTTTGAGCTTTAGTGTGCGATTGCTGAAACTGGTATTGTTGTTAAGAGGAATTACGGGTATGAAAGTAGATTTATGAGAGAGGGTTTTTGAGTATGAAATGGAGTTAGAGAAAGGAGAATGGTTTAGATGAAGATTGAGACTCCGATGCTTGGAGCTGACGAGTGACGATATTGCTGACTTCATTTCTACTTTGATATTTAGGAAAGCCTTGTTCTGGTAATTTATCTTCATGGGTTGACAATAAAAGTAGAACGACGACGTATCCCCGAAACGCACCGTTTGAATCTAAACGACGACGTATTCTCCCTGAAGGCCCCAACCGCTGCGATAGCAGATTGGGAACATTTGAAAAATATTAACAGAAACAACCGTCACTGGGCGTAACGGTCATTAACTGCCTCTCGCGCCTTCTTCTTCTTCCTCTTGTCTCCTCCAAACCCTTATATAAATTCTCCAAATGAATCCTCTCAAATCATTTTTTTCTCTCTCCTTCTTTCTCAAGCACCGACCGGTGCTTGAGAAAACTAGCAGTATACTAGTTATTTACCAAGCCAATTGCCATGGCGGATCCTGCAGCAACTGTTCCCTACCATGACCCCTACGATGTTCCCTTTGAAGATGAAATTCTTGATTTTATTGGAGATCCGAATCCTACTCTCTTTGATTTGTCGATGACTACCCAAGAAGAAGGAGCAGTACTACCTTTTTCAAATCCTTCATCTGTTCTGAACCCCAGTAATCAGATCGCAGATTCTGATAATCTATTGGATGATCCAGTTATGTGGGAATTTTATGGAAAGCCTGATATGGCTGGGAGTTCTCAAGCAGGTTCGTCGAGGAACTATGGAGGGGAAACCAGTAATGAGCGGAGAGAGGAGAATTGGCAACTACAAAACATGACTTTAGATTATGGAAACAATAACCATTCACAAATTCTTTCGAATTGGCCACCATCGCCTCTCCCTTTTGGTTGCAGTTGTTGCCAAGTACTTCGAGAAATAATTCATAGTAATGGTAATTTCATGTTACTATACTGTTGTTCTTCAGTTATATAGTGAAAGTAAAGATGGTTGTTGATTAGTGCAGGGTATGTGTTTGTTAATTGGTCTGATTGGGTTTAGTTTTAATGGCAGGTCGAGATGTTACAAAACTTGAGATTCACGGAAGGCTTGGACTGATCTGTCATGCCATACTTGACATCCATTCATCTGCTTCGGTTTCTCAGAATCATCATTATGAAATGTGGGAGTAAGTCTGGTATAGTTTTTGTGTGAACCTATAGTATTCCTCCTCAACTTTTTCCAATTATATATGTTTTTGCTTTTATCTTTTTGTCTTTTTTTTTTTTTTTGCCTTTCCTGAATCTACATATCAGAATTTCTTTGCTCGTAGTGAAATTAGGATTAATTTTCATGATCATGTCTTGTTTTATTTTCTGTAAGTTCAGTTTTTGCAAGAAAAGCATCGCAGATGTCAAACAACTTCTGGTTCAATACTGCTTTGAAAGAAACCAAGAAGGATTTTGGATGGTGCAGGACCCTCTTTCTCTCTTCTACGAAGCCCTATGCGTGGGATTTGCCTGGGATGAAAATCTAAATAGGGGCGAGTTCGTTCCACCTTCCTCAAATGCAGGTCTCTTAATCTTTTCTCTCAATGCCATGCACACACTTGGTTAGAAGATCCCAATAATATGAAATATTTTGATCCTGCAGCGGGTGCTGAAACAAGTCAACCAAAGACAGATAATAACTCGCCTAGCGCACCCAAAACCTCTCTTGCAGCACAGGTTTAGTTACTAACTTTAAATCATATTTCTTAAGGTTACTTTAAATCATGTCAGAACACCCTCAAAAATTAATTAGTAGTTTTTTTCCATTTTATTTTTACTTAAATGTGATCGTAATCAGGAAAACATTATAAATAACCTCACATTTATCTAACTTAGCCTAAGAATTTGGTTGTGCTGAGGTTAGTGCAGAGGGAGAGAACAGGCAAGCTGACCATAAAAGATGTTGGGCCGTATTTTCATCTTCCGATTGAGGAGGCAGCCAAGAAAATGAATCTATGTCCTACTGTAATGAAAAGGATATGTCGAAGAGCTGGGTTAAGTAGATGGCCTCATCGAAAGGTTTGCCACTTTCTTTTTCCTTCCTTGAAATCCCAACAGGGAGACACTCATATTTCCTTTTTATTTCCTTCAAAAAACGGGCATTTCGGAAAAATCAGATTAAAAGCATAGAGCGGAAAATCTCAGATTGCACTCCAGATCTCAATTCAAACAATGCAGAGTTAAGAGCCCGCGCTCAAGCAGACATTGAGAAGCTTCAGAAACAAATTGACAAAATCCGTGCTGGAGGTGCATGAGTAAATTGTAAATGCAGTCATATGTATGCCTCACACAATAGGACCTAAATTCATCCTCTCAGTAATATATTCTTTTCTTGGAATTTTTGTAATGCTTCGTGGGCTAGAGGTTTTTTGGCAGAAAATCTGCTAAATTTTCTGACATTTGTTACTATTCTTTATTTGTATAGATAATAAAATGGAAGCAATTAAATATTTATGAACATGAGTTTCGATATCCTCTTTCTTGTTCTCAGGAATAGGACAAGCAGGAAGCATACCATTATGTTCGATGTTTCAAGTATGTCATATTGAATGTGCAGAAGGGAACTTCGTTGGCCTACTTAGCCCAGATGTTTTCTGGCCCAATTGAATTTCACATGCTTTTTAGTTTGTGCAGTGTACTTAGTTTCAATAGTAAGGTGGAGAAGTGCATACTTTACCCATAAGTCAGACAAATAATACACCTAGTAACAAGGCAAATTGGAAAGCCGGCAGTCTTGTTTATATCACAATGAAAGAGCACATCAAACAATTAAATAATTAAGCTACCATTAGAAAGTATGGCTGTAAAGAACTAGAAATTGACCTTTAAGTGTCCCCTAAGATTTCCAGGTTTGTTCTTATTGAATGTAAATCCATTTAGATTCCACAAATATGTCTTGTTCCATGTTTAGGAGGAAAGAAATGAGTAGTCCTCGCACACTGGTTTGCATTAAGAAAGTGAAGCAAGATGCAGCAGAAGAGTGGGACGAGAGCATGCCATTGCCAGGAGATATCATCGAAGGGTTTGCTGAAGATGATGGTGATGGTGAAGTGTTTATGCCACCCAAAGCCAGGTCTGACTTCAATTCACAGCTTGGTAAGATTAGCCAGCAGGCTGAAGCCTTATGGGTGAAGGTTAGAAGAGCAGACACAATCCTTATGCTTCGCGTAAATATTGTGTCAGAAAAGAGTTCGATGCTGCAGAGAAAGTTTACCATTAGAGCAGCTACTGATGAGAGACATATTGCTGTTTTGGGAGACTTGACACTAGAACAGTGCATAGAACTGCAAGGTTGGTTTCTCTTGTGGGAACAATAAAATTTAATCTTTCCTAGTACAAATGATTAAAGATCCAAGTAATCTAATGTATGATTAAAATGCATAACAAGAAAATAACCCATCAACAAAAATTTCTGAGTATTATTAGGATTTTTGCCCTTCTAAATGCTCTTCATGACTTGACTGATGATGCTCATAAAATTAGTAATACGGAGCATTATATTCAGAAATGAGCAGAAGGGTGGTGAATGTGGACAGAAAAGCATTCAGCAGAAGGGAAGTGAAGTATGATTGGAAGAGAAAAGTTGTTAACTACTTGCCTGACCCAGGATCAACTGTTGTTAGTTCCATTTTGTTTATGCCTTTACAGAGTGAATACAATGTTGAAGCCACTACAACCAGGTGCATGGCCTGGTTCTCTGCAGCAGTTTCTTCTGGGGCTCCTCTTGTATTTGTTAATATCCAAACAGAACAGATCATGAGATCAGTATGACTCTTTCTGGCTTTTCGTTTAGCATATGAATCATTATACAAAAAGGGTTTGTTCTTGTTCATACATGATTTGAGCTAACTGTGCTTGCACATCTTAAAAGTTTATCCAAAATTTTAACTTGAAGGAGAGATTCAATCCTATGGGAAGGGATCTAAACTCAGTGGGAAGGCAACAGAATCATGGTACAACTCTTCAGGTGGTACAGGGAATAAGGCTGTGGTTTCTACCAGGAGTCTCAGAAGTTTTATTTGAAATGAAACCAGAACCAGGTGAAGTCCGATTTGGCCTGGACATCAAGCTG
>NW_019014566.1:525322-539304 GCF_000150535.2 Carica papaya
CTAAAAATCCTATGGGGTTAACCTCCACTAGAAAACTTTGATGGAATTGGGAGGTAATTTTTATTCACAACCTTCTTACTCTTCAGAATTTGGATCTTGATCTTCCTAATATGAAATGGTTAAATAAGGGGGATAAACTACACTAACCTAATAAGAATATCACACTTAACCAAAAAATCAAACATTGGTAAAAATTGTCAAACAACCAATCGAACCATTATTTTTTTTAAATAAATTCGTTTACCTTAAAAAACGTTATTTCAGACTTACTCTTATGAGTTTCCAAAATTGACTTATGAAAACAATAACTCGAATAACATTTTTATTTCACACTTAAAGGAATAATAATAATAAACTTATCTCCTTACTTGCTTACTAGTATCTCTGAAGGTCCATAGGGATATTTCCTTACACGTAAACCCAATATTAAATTATCAATCAATCCGTGGTTCCCATTCCCTGTTCAATAATGGGCGCCAAATATACTACTACCTCGATACCCCATCCGATATGAGGGTGATCTATATCTCTCAACCCCTTTCGGTATGAGACTTTTCACCCCTGTTTGATTGAGGTAACTTCCACGGTAGAGTTTTTCTCTACACCGGGTCTATATACCCATACCCAGGGTACCCGATAAGCCCTTTGGCATATATATTCATATCATTCACCAGCCACCAATCACACGCCACCAACTTATTCGATATTTACATAATAATAGAGTGATAATTACACAAGCACTATAGATTAATAACTAAGGAAAACATGATCAAGACATTTATTGCAAACCAATCAACAGATGAGGACAACACAGGTAGATAAACTAGATAAATGAGGAAGCAGTTAAAATCAATAAATTAAAGCACACGATGTAACAGTAAGTATTTTAGACAGTATAAGAGAAAATAAATAACAAAGTTATAGAAAATATACATTGACCAGTTTCAGCTCCACTACTAATATATAATTAATTTAGGGATTTGCATCTTTTTACAAAACACACCATTTATTGATTATTAGACTTTAATTTACCGTAACGAGAGAAAGAGGTGAGGGATTCTTACTCCAGATCGATGTTTGAAACACCGTTCTTTTCATTGCGTCCCCTAACGATTTCTAGGTTTCCTGAATTTTTCCTGTAGAAATAAAAAATACATGTCACGTATCCAAAAAAATATCTCAAAAAGGTCAAAATAAGTGTTTTAAAACTTTTTCAGCTGGTTTAAGGTTTCGGCATGATGTCGCCACCGTGCTCTGGCGCTGACCTCGCTGCTGTGCTCCGACGCTGACTCCGCCGCCGTGCTCCAGAGTCGACTTCGTCGCCCACGACTGTAGTTCCTTTCGGTCTGGTTATTTTCGGCCAGTTTTGGCCAGTTTTCCATGGAAACCTGTGAAAAACGAGGTTACAAAGCATTTGTCGGCCGGGAAAGGGAAAAATAGAGACCCTACTGGCGAAGGGGTCTCCCGATGCAGCGACTCCATCATTCCTCATTTGCGGTTGGAGTTTTTATTCAGCTAACCTGTACCAAAAAGAAACAAAGAACACGATGGTTAAAAAATAAAAAAAAAAACAGGAAATGGGAAGGGGGTCATTAAAGAGGTTTTCGAGTTGTGGCCGCTCAGCCAAGCTTCGCTCGCGTTTTTCGTCTCACTCGTTGCCCTTTTTGCTCCCATATGGGTGTGGGGAGGTTTGGAATTCAATTCTGAGCAGGAAGGACAAAAATTCTATCTTTTACGACGTCGATGGTGGCTCCGGTGCAGCGACTATGGCGTCCTTCAAGTGGTTGAGCTTTCCTCCGGCCACCCTTCTTCTTCTTCTCTGGTCAGGGGTGTCTGCTAGGGTTTTGGGACCGACTAAAGAGAGATTTAAATACCTCTCTTCCCCTAATCTTAGCCGTCCATTTGCGTCGACGTGGAACGAGGAGGATCATCCGATTTAAAGCCCGTTTAGGTTGAACCATGTGTAAATTTGGGTCATCCATCGCGATCAAATCTAGTCGTTCGATCGCGTCCGAAGAGAAAATGGATATGGGTTATCCGTGCGCGAGGGATGCGATCTGTCCTTAGATCACCTAGGCATGCAGATCACCCGTGTGAAATCAATGCTAGCGTGTCCGCCACGTGGGGCGTTCTGACTCATCGTTGCTGCTAACGTGGCCGTCCCACGTGGCCCGTATTTCTCTTTTTTGCGATTTGATCTCCTGTTTTAAATTTCTCTTTCAAATACACCCCATCTTATTCATAATTTCACCCTGTTTTTCCAAAATTAATTTCAATTTCATCCCAAATCTATATTTCTCCAAAAATTAACAAAAAATTAAAATTAAGATTGTTTTGATTTATTATTTTGTTAATATTAAATTATCCCGAGCCAAATTTTCAGGTTCCAGTGTTACAATTACCTTCTATTTGGATAGTAATAAATAATAGTCAATTAATGTGTGGTACTCTACGAGCATGATAAAATCATGTTTGTTTCAACATTTAACATGATGAGATGATAATAAACGATATACGACTGACACATTTTGGATAAATTTTAAAAATCACCGGTGGTATGTGACGGACAAATAATTGAATTTTTGTTATACCCTCATTAAATATACTTAATTTCTGTTATACTCTATTAAATAAATGATTCTTTTAAATATATTTTAATTTTTTATATTTTGAAATAATTTTAAATTTAATATAATAATAAATAATTACAAGCATTTGTTTTTAATATATAAATAATTTTATTTTTATTAAAATTAAATTAATGTGATAATATAAATAATAATTATTTATTTTATCAAATATAAAAATTTAATTTAAGTATATGTAATAATTATTTATTTAAATACATATTTAATTATATTCTTATATAATTTATTTTATTTCATTACATATTTTTTATATATCATTTAGTATTATATATAATACGGTATGAATAAATTAATAATTTGACTGAAAATACAGTTACACTATCTTTTTATTCAAACAAAATAATTATAATTAACATATATTAATATACAATCATCCAAATATAAAATTTTTTTTTATCATTATTATCTTGTGTCATTGTTATTCAATTAACTTTATTACTATATATTAATTATTTATTATTGAAATTTATTCAAAAAAAACAAAGACCTTAAAGTTAAGAATCATTTGTGAGAGTAAGTGCTTCTGGCAGGTGTGAAAATTAAAATAGAGTCCTATAAGGGGCATTTTTTTATTGGGCAATCCAGACATGACTGACACTTCTACTCAGGTCGAGAGACTCTCACTCGTTTATAAGACAGATCAAAGAAGGAAAAAAAAAAAAAAAGAAGCTGAATTAACGTCCACCATATGACATTATTAGGAGAAGAGAACCAGGCGTTCAAGCAAGCAGATAAAATTTGACTTGTTGATCCAATTGATTATGCAGTTGATTTAGCAACATAAGCATAAGTAGTACCAGATAGATTTTGAGATATAGGCGGCCTTTTCGAAAAAGCTACTTATGATCCAAAAATTCGATCTCGCTCTGGAAAAAGACATTTATGGATTCAGATGATTGATTAATAAATAATGTAATGAATATGGGTATATATAATTTATAACTGGCTAGCAATGCACATGTCTTTCTTCTTTTACTATGAGTGGGCGTGCCTACTAAAATTACTTTAGTTTCCTTTGATTAGGGACATAGCTATAAGATCTACTGCTAGTGCTTTAGCCAGAGCCTTTTTCTATGCAAGATCTATTGATGTGATGGACAGATCATGAGCATTTTTTTAGCTATTTTAAATTATAAAACATATATAATTAAAAATATATTTTTTAAATTTATTAATATGTTAACAAGATACATCATGCACATTAGCTTAATAACTAACATACCATGTGTTGTATGTATTTAACAATGTTATGTAAAATTACTTAATTATAAATACAAAGTACTTTTAGTTACTCAAGATCAAAAAGTGAAAACTCAAATAAATAACATTTAGAAAATTAGATAATTAACTGAATTAAAAAATATTCGGACATTTAATTAATCATTTTAATATAAATTTACAAATTAAATTCCAAATACTCTCGATTTTTTAAAACTTAAAACAAATATTTCAAATTAATATAACAATAATTCCCTATTAGTAGAGAGTTTTAACGATTTACTTTTCAAAAAAAAAATTAAGCTACCAAACAGTGGAAACTCTTGAATCGTCGAACAGCAATTTTGTTAGGGATCGAGCTCTGCAACCATGGTGCATAGCAAAGCAAGGGCGTCCTCGAAAGGCGCCGAAAAGTCGAAACATCAACGGCTCAGCAGCGCTCAGCGGTCGGCTTACTTTGCCAGGAGGGAGGCGGCAAAAGTTTTGCGGTGCGTCATCCAAGGCGACGGCCGGCGCCAAGCTGTCGGCTCCGTCAAGTCCCTCGTCTACGACCCTACTATTAGGAATAAAAGAGCAACACTGGCTCTTGTGTGTAAAACCCTCAAGTGTACGTTTGCTTTTTCCTTTTTTCTGTTCTATTTTGTGCTTGTTGAAGTTTGTTTATTATGGGTAGCATTTTGGAAGTTGTTTACCTTTTAGATGACTTATCAAGTGATCATTATGAGTTCGGGTTTGAAGTCTTTCTCATCATATGTTACTTAAAGTTGGGGATTACATTGTAGTCTTGCGTGGAAAAATCTCAAATTAATGGGTTCATGCAGTTTTTTCTTTCATTAGCATCAATTGAATTTACTGATTGTTTGCTCTATGTTCATTTGTCTGTTTGAGTTGTTTTCAGATCTTCCTATCATAAAGGATGTGCTGGGGAGTGCTAACATCCTAAACAATAGATGGAAGGTATAACTGTATATTCTATGATATATGTTTGTTAGCAGTTAAATATATTTTTATCTTTTCTTTTTCTTGTACTTTAGCTTTGACAAATTCAAGAACATTGATCGCACTTAATTGCTAGAAACGCAAAATTCTTGAAATGTCTACATTTTTTGCGGGATAAAATCCTGGAAAAAGAAATCCCTGTTCTTGAAATGTCTACCTAATACTTAATCTTCATTGCTGGTGCAGAGGCAAGAGACGTTGATTTATATAATATGTTACGAGATTCTTTTTGGCCAGGTAAATTGGCAAGTCTTTTCTTCTATGTGTGAGTTCTGTTTATTTCTTTACAGTACCAAGAAACAGTTCTGCACTCCAAAATTTAGTGGATGATGGCTGGTTGGCAAGGTGAAGCAAAGGAATTGCTGTAGGATTATAAGTGAGTGCTCGTAGTGTTGTAGGATCCTCTGTACCAAAGGCAGCTTCATATCTTGTGTGCGTGATTCATGCCGGGATGTGACAATGCTGTCTTTATAGCTCATCAGATTTATTTTCACTGGAAGTATTGAACACACTTATTTGGTGGGTCTCTCTATTTTCAGCACTTGATGAATCCATTAAGCAGTAGTTGGTTTCAATGGAGCAAATTCTTATGTGCTTCTACATGAATGTGTTGTGTTCCTTGGTTCTCGGATGAATGTGTTGATATTTCCATTAATTTTACTGTCTAGGCTATTTCATCAGTTGGTGATGCAGAGAAGTTTCTTATGCTTCAGAAAGACACTTTACAAGTAGCCTTAGCGCAGCTACTGGTGAGAAAAAAAGTGAGGTGTATTGAAGACTTGATGCATTTGTCTTCTGCTACTGGTGCGCTGTGCTCTTTCTTACTCACATTCCTGATTTTGCTTCTTTTGTAATTTGTTTTGTTTGGGCATTTTGGTTCTAGAGCTATTAGTCTGGAAGGACTTAAGACGGCCATTTAGTTGATATTGCAGTTAATACTATTAAATAAAGACAGGAAAAGAAAAATTTTAGGGGGAATCAGATTCTCTTTTCACATTGTTGATTTATGTAAGGTGATATGATGCAGAAGAACATCTTCTAAAACAGGACTATGGTACTCAATCCTTTTAGTTATTCCCCCCTCCCTTTCTCATAAGATGTATTTTCTGGTCCATATGAGGCACTGTTACAAGTCCGGCGAAAAGCTTTATCTAAATCCAGTTTGCTAATTTGTGATGCAGATCTTATAAAACCTCGATACCTCCGTGTAAATACGCTGAAAATGGATGTTGATTCTGCAATACTTGAACTAGGGAAACAATACAAGGTACTTTCTTTCACCTAAATTAAATATTGTTGTTGTGATTCGTGGTCCAAGCTCGAGAGGGAGATCAAATCATAGAGAAGATGTGAATTTTCTATGTGTTTTATTATGATGCTCATTTACACATTTATACGCAATTACAATATTTTTGGAAGGACATTATGGATACAGCTCTACAATTAAATAGGTAATATTTACAGAATGTTCGGAGAATAAGGATCAAATCTTTTTTTTTTCTTTGAAATAAGAGAATAGGGATTGAATCTTGGTAGTCAACAATCTCATTATCCATACTCTCTCAGGATGGTGCATAGATGTCTCTCATACCCCTCTTGCAAATTAACTCATGGAGTTGCAGAGTTTACATGGAGGGTATTTAGAATACTGCAGCATAATTTTTTCTTTGATAAAGTGATACTTAATCTCAATGTGTTTGATCTTATCATATTCAACTGGATTGTTAGTGATGCTAATTGTAGCCTTGTTATCAAAATGTCATTGTCAACTCTTGCAAATGACAATTTCAATTCATTCATCAATTTCTAGCCATAGTAGCTCATAGACTCCTTATGCCATGGCTTTATATTCAGCTTCTAAACTTGATCTTGCCACTATAGCGTGCTTTTTACTCCTATTAATCAAATTTATATAATAACCCATTGTAGGATTTCTATTATCAAGAGATTCAGCCTAACTCGCATCATTTAGACCCTCTACCTTGATGTGATTATGCCTAGAAAAGTAAGCTTTTTCTTAGTGCAAATTTTAAATACCTTAGAATATGACTATATGCATTTAGACATGGTTCTCGAGGCTCATGCATGTATTGGTTCGCAACACTCATAGGATAAGCTACATTAGGTTTGAATATCTGATATTTGCAAATTTTTATTCGTTCACCAATACTACCTTGTAGTTTGTGGTTTGGTTCAATGTGTGTGATAAGTTTGTCTTGAATAGGTACTGAAAGATGATATGGTTCCTGACTTACTCATGCTCCCCCCTGGCAGTGATTTGCATAGTCATCCTCTGGTCATGAATGGAAGTGTGTTTTTGCAAGTAAGGGTTCAATTAATTTCAGAAAGCATTGGAAGAAGAAATTGGTTTAAATGTCAGTGGTATTAGTTTCTTATTCTCTGCTTTTTATTTTGGATTGTATCAGTATATCACCATTGCATATTTTTGTAGGGGAGGGCAAGCTCTATGGTGGCAGCAGTTCTTGATCCTAAACCTGGATGGGAGGTGAGCAACCTTCTTGTATTTATGTTGCTCACTATGAGCTCATTTGGTTCATTGAATGGAATGAGTTGAACGATATAAACATTTTTAAGGAATGGACTGAGACCATAATAGGATTGTCATAGTGTCATATATTTGATTGATATAGGACAACTAGGGCTAATTTTTCAATTAAGGATTTGGTGATAAAAAATCTAAACATCACATCTAAAGTTTGTTAGATATCACATCTGAAAAGTCTTAAAGATCGTCCTTAAAGGTCTGATTGCATGAAACATCCAGAAAGTTTAGAAACTCTCAAAATATTTTGTTGAACAACTTGAATTTTTGTGTGGAAGAATGGAATTGTTGTTGTCTATTATTGAATAAGGAGGCCTTATATATGCATATTCTTGGGGTAAAAAGAGGAAACTTATAATTAATTAAATATACAAATATTTTACTAATATATTCTTTGCTCTAATTACATAAATATATATTTTCTAATACTCCCCCTCAAGTTGGTGAATAGATATTGTTAGTTCTCAGTTTCGTGATAATTATTTGGAATCCAGGACTACTTAAGCCCTTTGTTGATGTATCTGCAAGTTACAAGTTATGAGGTGTACATAAACTAGCTTGTAAATGTACTTATTTAGGGTTAAGTATAAACTGACTTGTCACGCTAACTGTAAAGGTAATGTCTGGTCGCGTATGTGATAAATATATCAGTCTTCCGACCAAGTTCTAGTATATCGCCTTATTAACTTCTGTGTCTTGCTCTTCTAGTCCCAGCTTATGATCGGGATCCATTAGTGTGCAAGCCAGTTTGCATTTCAGTTTACCTGTGTCCTTCAAGAAATCACTAATATGCTTCTGCTGGGAAATAAAAATTCTGACTTCAAATGAGCCATTTCTATCATAAGGAAATATCTTAACTCAAATTCTTGGCTAGATATTGTTTGGGCACCTATCTTTCTTTTTCATTATCACCTGTAATAATGATATCATCAATGTACTCAAGGAGAGTCTGAGTACTTGATAAACAGTATCTGGCCTTGCTGACTCTGCTTGTACTTGTTTGTCAGCATTACCTTTGCGAATCCTCCAAATTATGCTATTGGTGATTGCTTGAGCTCATACAGTGCTTTTTCTTGTCTACACACTTTATTTGCTCCTGCCTCTTTGGAAATATTAGAGGAATTTTCATATAAATTTTTTCTTCCAGATCTGCATGCAGAAATACATTCTTTACAATAAATTGCAGTAATTGCTAATCAAAGTTGGCGACTGAGGACAGTAGGACTTGCATTGTATTCATCTTAGCAGTTGGTATAAAAGTTTCTTGGTAGTCTATCATAAGTTTGAGTGTATCCCTTAGTCATCAGTTTTGTTTTGCGTCTCTCTATGGTTCTATATGTCTTGTATTTTATAATAAATATCCACTTGTATCCCACATGCCTCTTTTCTTTGAGAAAGTCCATCACTTCTTATGTCTAGCCCCAGAAATATTAGGAATGTTTGATGAATTAATGTAAAAGAAAGATTGTTTCTTTTATTACGGAGAAAAATTTACTTTTTGTGTTTTGCCAGTTCGCACACATATAATGTAAATTTCTGTTAGTGGAATCTTTAAATAAGGAGGGAAATGTAACTTTGAGGATGAAAAGAACAGCTATCCTAATTGTCTACGTGTAACCATATCTTGTGTAAGGTACTAACAGTGACAGCAGAGTGTAACATCTTATGTACATCCAAAAAGTACAACCCAGTCCGTGCCTCAACATGTGCCATCATTCCTGAAGTCTAGTCCTGAAAATCGCAATGAAAAAAATCACTTTACAGTTTAGAATCATGTGATAATTTGTTTATTAAAAAGAGATTTGTGCATAATTTTGGAACATGAAGCACGTCAGTAAGTATAAAATGGACAGTAACTATTTCTCATTATTGAGACACGATATATCGGTTTTTTAAAGTACTTAAAGAAGTTGTTCATATGATTTGTAACTCCCGAGTTTATAATCCAAGACAGTGAAAAAGGGTTTCTATCAGACATTTAGTATATGTGAGGTAGAAAACGTACCTGAATGTACCAATAAATCTGTACCTGTGGTTTGTAAGATGATCTAAGATGTGATCGAAAGAAGTATTTTAGGCAATGAAGGCCTTTAGTTGTAGTAACTAACTACGAAGGTTGTGCAACTAGAAAAAGAAATTTCAGAATGAAGACTGATCTAAAAAAGCTTCATACTACCAGCGATTAAGGCTAGTCATGACTCATGGCTGAGCAGGGCGGTGCATGACGGCCTGAGGTGACCGATCTGTGGCCAGAGGCAGGATGCACGACAAAGGCTGAAAAACAGAGAATTGCTGCTGAAACAAAGCAGAACAGGTCACCAAAAACAGAGCAAATGACCATTGCAGGTTTCATTTACATGTCTGCATTTGGGGTGGGTGGGGGGTGAGAGGAGTGAAAACATTAGTTACTTTGAACTTCTTATTGAATGCTTGCTTTGAGCTATAAAATTGGTGGCAGTTATCTAGAATTGGTCAAATACATAAATGACACAGGACTTGACCTTTTCTTAGAGTCTTAGTCTCTTCAAGCTGCTCACGGGATGCGTTTGAATTTTACTTGAAGGTTCTTGATGCATGTTCAGCTCCTGGCAACAAAACCGTTCATGTAGCTGCCCTCATGAGGGGGAAGGGAAAAGTTATCGCATGTGAATTAAATGGGGAAAGGCTCAAGCGCCTTAAAGATACTATCAAATTATCTGGGGCATCTAGTATCCTTTTATAATTATCTGAATTTTCTGCTCTTTAAATGCTCGTCTCTTTATTATTCGAGAACTGCTACTTATACTGTTCGGACTTTATTATCATCATCATGATCTGTCATACAGAATTATAATAATTTCGTGTGTACTTTGGTAGTCAGACTTTTAGCACGTTTATCTGATGTTTTTTTATCTCAAGATCTTAACCCAGCTACTAGATGTTGAAGTTATGCATGGAGATTTTTTGAGCCTAAATCCAAATGATCCTTCATTCTCCAAGGTAAACATGATCTTGATTTCTGACAACAATGGTTGTTTGGGTTCCCAGTGGTTTTACAACATGTGAATTAACATTTTAACCACTATTTTTCTATCAGCTGTTGAAAATACTCCTTGAATCACTTGCTTTATTTGCTTCTTACAACAAAATTATCACCATGCACTAATTTAATGACAAAACTTTGGGACTAATCGGAAGTCAATGAATCTGATCTAGCAGAAATCAGCATGATTTTTCTTATGCCAACTAGTTGCGTTCAGCCAAAAGTTATTGCCTTAGCGGTTATCATCTGAAATTCCTTGCAACATGTCATTCCTTCTTGTTTTTCGTTCCTTAATTTCTTATATGATGCTATCTTTTTTATTTTATTGAATTATGTTAACAAGAGAAAAAGTTTACTTTCTTGGCAAAAGAAATTATTAAGCGCACAAGAAGGAAAGTGAGAGAGTGAAGAAGATACATTTAATAAGTGTCTTCTGGAACTACATTGAAATTCATATTGCAGGTCCGTGCTATTGTTTTAGATCCTTCCTGTTCTGGATCTGGAACTGCTGCTGAGAGATTGGATCATCTGCTTCCTTCTTATGAGGCAGGTAAGTAGAGGTCTTCCCTGGCTTATAGACTTCACATATCTTGTTAATGAAAGGACGCCAATGGGACTAAACGCTTTATTCTTTTTATGTACTCCAAGAGGGGCAATATTTTATCAATATTAAGACTTGATTACTCACATTGAATGAAGATATCATCCTGCTAACCAATCTGAAACTCAGTTCCAGATTATATACTTTTTTATTCTTTTCTAATTTCCGTTGCTATCTTGAATAACATAGGTCATTCTTCTGATGGCAACGAGACAAGGAGATTGAACAAACTTGCAACCTTTCAAAAGAAGGCTCTTACACATGCATTTTCTTGTAAGTTTACTTCAAGTCTTTAGCAAGTGTCTACTTTTGCTTATACTTTTTCTTGAACTGATGGTTTGAAGTAAATGTCTTTCATTTGGGTTGCATTATATGTTTAGGTAGCATAAATAAAAGGCTCAGTAATCCTTCAAATCCTAAATAGTATAATACTTTGATATTTAGTAGAATTATTATTTCTAATTTATTTTGGTAATCTAAACTTAAGAATCATTTTTCATCGGTCATCCTCTAGAACTAAGCACTATTGACTTGATAATTTTTTGGCTTAATTTATTAACCATCAAATGGTAAAACTCAAATTAGTAAGTGAATGACTTGTGCTGTTACATAAGACTTCGTGAATTATTAATAGTTTTAACAAAGCCTCGGATTATTACAGTTATCATCATAAATTTTTGATGTCCTCATTAAGGCAACTCACAGTCAAATTGCAATTTTGTAGACACAATTTCTAACATTATAGTGATAGTAAGTTGGAGCCTAATTCTAATACCATTCTTACTTTTCAAGGCATGAACATCATTAACCTAACAATTTTTAAACTGACCGTGAAAAGCTTAGGTTCATTCTCAATGATTGACATTAAGTGGGCTGAAGCTTTATATGGGAGTTCAACAATCTTGTCTTCCTGATATCTTTAGATTTTTTTAAAGGTCATACATCATAAGTGTTGATTAACATATTCTTTCATACTATTTATATGCTTTCAAATAACTTTTTGGACTTAAATAAATAATCTTTAACATGACTTTTAGTTATTAATAGTGAGTGATATAAATACTCATGTAAAGCTTATAAATGACCAACCATTTCAATGGGGACACGAGTATCACATCTTTTTTACTAAGGTACTTGATACGCTTATAAGACCATAAATCATGCAAATTTCAAATCATAACAGAAAGCTTATTAAAGACCACAGCAGTTCAGAGTCACCATACTGGAACCTTGCTCCGATATCATTAATAGCGCTGACTTAAAAACTTAGGCATGTTAAAATGGCAAGCATTTCTTCGTAAATCAAATTATCCTGACTTCTTCGTGACTCAACTTTATGTTTATTGAATATATTCATAACTATATATATCAATAAAATTATGGAATGTTGCTGGTATAGTTCCAGGAGTAGAAAGAGTTGTTTACAGCACGTGCTCTATCCATCAAATTGAAAATGAAGATGTGATTAAATCTGTGTTACCTGTTGCTGAATCTTACGGTTTCAACCTGGGGACTCCTTTCCCTCACTGGCATCGACGTGGCCTCCCAGTTTTTGAAGGAGGTAAAGTGCGTTTGCTCAAAAAACCCTAAATTTTATCTTCCGAATCCCCCTCTTGATTTTATTGTGTTTGCAGCTCAACATTTGCTACGAACTGATCCAGTAGAAGACAAAGAAGGATTTTTCATCGCTCTGTTCACCAAGCACGTTGAAGAACCTTCTAAAGTCCGCCTAAAATCCGGGACCACAATTACAAGTCTCAAGAGGAAGAGATGTTCTGTTCCATTTTTAGGTACTAATTTGTTTAAAATGTGGTTAAATTTGAACTGATCACATCAATCTCGCACCAGAAATTGTTAGAAATTATTTTTACTCTTTCATTATCTTATCACTCACACAAGGATTACATGAAAACCATGAAATCACATTTTTACTGTGAAGAGAAAGAAACTACGATGCAACACACCAAACTCGGAACACATACATCCGGAAACAGCACGTACACCAACAAAAACTAGATTTACGTAGTTTATCACACCTTAGGCAATCTTAACCTCAATCGTCTTCGGCTTCTTGGGCTCCGGTGGCGGCAACTTCTGGACAGTGACGGTCAAAACACCGTCCTGACAAACCGCGGATATCGCATCAGTGTTTGCATTATCCGGCAGAGAAAACTTTCTCATGAACTTGCCGATCCTCCTCTCCATCCTCAAATACTTAACTCCATCCTTCTCTTCCTCCCGCTTCCTCTCCCCGCTGATCTGCAGCACGTTGTCATCCTCCACCTGAACCTTGATATCCCCAGATTTCAAGCCCGGCATGTCTATAACAAAGACGTAAGAGTTTGGATACTCCTTCACGTCAGCAGGAGTTGCCGCCATGGCCTTGGCGTCTCGCACGTAGGTTCTTGTCGGAGCGTTGAATGATTTCTCTGTTTCAGTATCTTGTAGCTCCATCAACTGTCGCAGCGACGACAGTATAGGTGACTCTAATTCAAACATCCTTACATCCATCTTTCTCTCTCCGACGACTTGAAGGCGAGCTATTTGATTTGTCGAGTAGTTTGATTTTTGGTTGCAGATACATGGAGGATCGCATTGTATATATTTATAGGTGGTGAAATGAATTGGTGAGGAAGAAGAAAGAGTAGTTTCTAGAGAGAAACAGAAAAAGTCGGTGGCTTCTGGAAGATGTAGAGAATGTTGTGGAAGGTACTGGAGCCTGGAGATATTTATTGGCCCATCCACCTATGCGTTGCTTGACCTTTTCTTTTCTTATATATATATATATATATATATTATATTCCTTCTATTAGGCACTTTTTAATTCACATAAAATGACTTCTAATTTTTTGTCTAAATATTTTCAGATGTATCCGTTTGTTATACACTTTTTCTGTGAGGGAGGGATGGATATTTGCCATTTGGGGATAA
>NW_019014566.1:552747-566813 GCF_000150535.2 Carica papaya
GTACGACCCTGCTCCTCTACAGTACCATCCGACACCACTACAGTATGGTCTGGTGCCCTACCGCATCACTTGACATCACTACAGTATAGTCTGGTATTGCAATTCAATCACCCAGCACCACCACAGTACAATCCGGTAGCTCCATCGTATCATCCAGTACCACCACAAGGCCATCCGATCCCTCCCCAACGCAATCCAGTCCCTCTTCCAAGGGGCCCAGTTCCACCCATGATGGATCCAGAATACATTAGGAGGTACAAAAGACTAAACTCATTTAATTTTGCAGGGGCATCCTCCTTTGAAAAGGCCGAGTACTGGTTAGCTAAGACAGAGAAGGCTTTCACAACTCTTAGAGTGGTTCCTAAATAGAGAGTTATCGCCACCTACATGCTGGTGGGAGAGGCAGGTCGCTGGTGGTAACTCAAGCAAGCCACCCTGCCCGTTCCAGTAACTTGGGAACAATTCCTGATGACCTTCAATGTAGAATACCTCCAAGAGCATCTCCAACATCTAAAAAAAAATAAGTTTGCACACTTGGTTCAGGTGATATGACTATGTTAGAGTTGGGCTGGTATTCCCCTGAGAGCATGATGGATGAATGCAAAAAAAGGTAAGAAAGTTCGGGTGAGGCCTCCATCCTGAGATTGGACAGCAGCTGTATGTGTTCCAGCTCAGTACTTACTCAGCCATTCTGGCTAAGACACAACTAGTGGAGAGGAACCTTCGCATCTTTCCTCTAGTAGTAAGGAATCTCAGGCCCTCAGTTTCACACCGTAAACTAGCAGTCACTGCACCTGTTCAGCAGAACAAGAACCTAGGCCAGTGACTCAAGCTCCTCTTCAGATTCTAGTAACAGGACGCGGTAGGACTTGCCAACACTGTGGTAAGGATCATGGAGACCGACTCTACAATCACCTCTACAATACTTGCCGTATATGTGGGAGTGGCTAACATTACATGAGAGAGTGCCAGAGGAATCAGAACTAGGTCAGACCTACCATTTAGGGCAGAGCTTACAACATCACTCAGCAGGATTCAGAGGCCAATCCAAATGTGATACACTATCTGTAATCATCTTACACATATTTTGATTGATACGGGTGCCTCACATTTATTTGTCTCACATGCTTTTACACCAAACTTGAATGTATTACCTGAAAGACTTGATTCTGTATTGTTTGTGTCTACTCCTGAGAGTAGGACACTATTAGGAGAGGTTATATATAGAGCTTATATCATAGACATAGCATATAGGAAATTGAGTGTGGACTTAGTAGATATTGACACTAGAGTTTTAATGTAATCCTAAAAATGAACTGGTTAGCAGCATATCACGCTACCATAGATTGTTTTCACAAGAAATTTGTATTCAATCCTCTTAATAAAGAGTCATTCACAAATTAATAAAATTTTTTAAACATTATTCCCTCATGGTAATTTTATTATTACCAAGTGCTTAAACTCGGTTGTTTTTTCTAACTAGGCAAACATAAAAAAGAAATTTGCATTTGAGAGATTCTAATAGTCCGAGACTTTTTGGATATGTTTGTGGATGAACTACCCAGACTACTAGTGGACAGAGAAGTTGAATTCACCATAGATCTTCAGCTGGGCACCCAACCTATCTCGGTTATCCCTTACTGCGTGTGTCGTATCGAGATGGAAGAGTTGAGAAAACAGATTAATGAATTGCAGAATAGTGGGTTCATCCGATATAGTGTGTCCCCTTAGGGTGCTGGAATCACATTCTTAAGGAAGGGAGATAGGATGTTAAGGTTATGTATTGACTACAGAGGACTGAACAAGGTCACGATCAAGAACAAGTACCCCCACCCCAGGATCGATGACAATTTTGATCAGTTGTAGGGTGCCCAAGTCTTCTCCAAAATAAATCTGTGTTTAGGTTATCATCAGGTAAAGATCAAGGTAGAAGACATTGTCAAAATAGCTTTCTGAAATAGGTATGGACACTATGAGTTCCTAGTCATGCCATTTGAACTAACCAACGCACCAGTCATTTTTATGAATTTGTGAACAGGGTTTTCAGACAATTTTTGGATAAGTTCGTTATTGTATTTATTAATGATATCCTGGTCTATTCAAAAAGCAAAGAGGAACACGCTCACCATCTAACTCAGGTTTTGTAAGTTCTAAGAGAAAAGTTGTATGCAAAGTTGAGTAAGTGTGGGTTCTGGTTCGAGCAGACTACCTTCCTAAGGCACATCATATCAAGGGACGGAGTGTTAATGAACCCCGAAAAAGTTGAGGCAATACTTGGTTGAGAGAAATTAACCTCGGTAAAGGAGATTTATAGCTTTATGGGATGACAGGTTATTACCGCAGGTTTGTGGAAGGATTTTCTAGCCTACCTGCTCCTTTAATCGGTTCACAAAAAAGAACGTCAAGTTTGAGTGGAACGAGTACTGTGAAAAGAGTTTTTCAGAACTAAAGAAGCGGCTGACTACTGCACTTGTGTTGGCATTGCGAGCGGGACAGGGGGATATACAATTTATAGTGATGCCTCCTACCTAGGGTTGGGTTGTGTTTTGATGCAGCATGTGAATTTCATAGCCTATGGGTCTAGGCAGTTGAAGAGTCATGAGAAAAACTATCCCACCCATGACTTAGAACTTGCCGCGATTATCCATATTTTGAAGACTTGCCGCCATTACTTGTATGGGGAGACTTTTTAGATCTATACCGACCATAAGAGATTAAAACATATATTCACTCAAAAGGATCTCAACATGCATAAGAGACGATGTATAGAACTCCTCAAGGACTACGATTGCAATATCTTGTATCACCCGGGTAAGGGGCAACGTGGTAGCCGACGCACTTAGCTGAAAAAGTGCAGGTATATTAGCTCACTTAACAGTTTCAGAATGCAAGGTAATAGAGGCCGCACAACAGGTACGACTTCAGGACTTGAAGAGAGTTACATGCTTGGCCCACCTGACTATTCAACCTGAGTTGATGTAGAGAATAAAAGAAGCCTAATCTGCCGATTCCACCCTAGCAATCCTCAAGAAAGATGCAGAACAGGGAGTAAATTCAAAATTTTGAGTCTCTGTCGATGGGTTGCTTAGATTTTAGGATATGATGTGTATTCCACGTGATAGTGAGCTGAAAAGGGACATCATGACAGAAACTCATAGCTTAAAGTTTGCTATGCATTCTGAAAGCACTAAGATGTATCAAAGTATGCGACACCAATTTTGGTAGAATAGGATGAAAAGAGAGGTGGTCAATTTTGTTTCCAAGTGTCTGTTGTGTTAGCAAGTCAAGGCAGAGCTTCAACGCCCAGGTGAATTATTTAAGCCATTACCGATTCTGGAATAGAAGTGGGAACACATTACAATAGATTTCGTGACAGAATTGCCTAGGGCACGCTCGGGACATGATGCCATTTGGGTAATTGTTGACCGGCTCACCAAGTCTTTCCACTTCTTGACCATCAAGATGATCGACCCCTTGGACAAGGTAGCAAGAATGTATATATGAGAGATAGCCAAGTTACATGGAGTGCCAGTGACAGTAGTATCCGACAGGGACCCCAAGTTCACTTCTTGGTTCTGGTCTAGTTTTCAGCAAGTCATGGGAATGAAACTGTCTCTTAGTACCGTATTCCACCCTCAGACCAATGGACAATAAAAAAGGATGATCCGTACACTAGAGGATATGCTTCAAGCTTGTATTCTTGATTTCGGGGGCTATTGGGATGATCACTTACCCTTAATAGAGTTCGCTTACAATAACAACTACCAAACAAGTATCAACATGGTTTCGTACGAGGTGTTTTATGGCCACCCATGTAGATCATTGATCTATTGGAAAAAGGTGGGTGATAGAAAATTGTTCGGTTCAGATCTTGTCAAAGAGGCTACAGCTAAAATAGTTAAGATCAGAAATAACATCTAGACAATTCAGAGCAAGCAAAAGAGTTATGCGGACACCCGGAGGAGGGATTTAGAATTTGAAAAAGGTGATCGAGTGTTCCTTAAGGTCACTCATTTTAAGGAAATCCGTAGGTTTGGAAAGAGGGAGAAACTAAATTTCTGATTTATTGGATCATTTAAAATCTTAAAAAGAATCGGTACCGCCACCTACAGACTAACACTACCTCCAGAACTATCTAGAGTCCACAACTTGGACCCCTATCACATCTTGGCTCATGAGCTCCTTTCACTTCAGGAGAATCTATACTATGAGGAGGTACCGGTGGGCATTATGGACCGAAAGAACAGAGTACTCCATAATCTAAAAATTCCCTTCATTAAGGTCTTACGGCAGAATCACACACAGAGAGAGGCCACATGGGAGCTAGAATTAGACTTCAGGGCCCAGTATCTCAAACTGTTTGATTGAGTGAGAGAGAGAAAAATTTAAGATACCAAATTTCTTTTAAGGGGGGGGGGGAGAGTTGTAATACTCGGGCCTAAAATTTGGCGCGAGATTGATTTTAAAATTTTAAAATTAATAAATTTTTATTTAATGTGAAATTAAGAAAAAAATAGGTTGAGGATAAAATTGAAAATAATTTTAGTAAAAAAAGGTGAAAATTTGAGTTCATATGGCATTTTTAAAAGAAAAATTAGAAACTGGGGATCAAAATATAATTAAATAAAATTGTGCCATATAGGACTGCCAAGTCAGTAGCCCCAACGAATCGGAGTGCGCCATGTGGCAAAACACGTTGACTCGGTGCCACACGGGAGGCCACATTAGCAATCCGCATGCCTGCGATCGGATGGCCCGGAAGCGTTCCTGCGCACATGGACGGTCCAGATCTGTTTCCTCTGCAGGCGCGATCAAATGGTCGCGATTAAACACGATAAACGGTCCGTATTCGTTCTCTCTTTAAATACGATCGAATGGTCGAGATCAAATCGTGATGAATAGTCCAGATTTATTTTTTCTTTAAACGCAATCGGACGGTTGAGATCAAACGCGATGAATGACTATTCCTTTTGCTAATAAAAGTCGTGGGATAAATGAAAAATAGAATGATTTTTTACTTCTTTACATATAGAAGATCTTGTACCTATTCCTTGTACCTATAAAAGTTGTATGAAAAATGACTGATACTCAAATAAGTGAACTAAGTATGACATCCTAGATGCTAATTAAGGCATGTGGGTGTCAGATACAAAAATAGATTACGATTGCATGATAAAAATTATTTGCACCAGAGCAAATTAATACAAATTCCTTATAAAATATATGAGTTTCAAATACAAATATAACTGAGGTCAGAAGTGGCTACAAAATACAAATATCAAATTACGAAAAAAAGGCCACTTCTATCATTATGCTATTGGACTCATCAGAGTGCGGAAACAATCATGCACTCAAGGTTTTCAGATCCACAGGATCCTCATAGACTTCAACGGGTAGGTCAACTGACGATTCCTCACTATCTTTCTTATCTAGAGGGAGCATGGAAAGAGTGAGTTTCATATGTTCAATAAGGAAAACAATATTTAAATAATATCGTAAGGTTTAAGAGGTGAATAATTATATCGTAAACAGTTACCATTAGGTCACGTCAGAATCCTATCCTACTTTATGAAAGTAATTTATTATTAAAAAAATATCATGTCATAGTCACAACAATAAAAAACAAATAATATATTTGACAATAGAGAAAATCAAATAAATCATGAATACTCAGATTTTTATATCATGTTTCGTGAAGTCATTTCGACTTCAATCTCTAAGGGCATATACAAATTTTCTGACTATCCATGTGGAATGACCAAATGAAGAGATAATGGCAATTTGCTCAGACATATTTTCGGCTTATCAAACCATGGTACGATTTATAACCACGATCGTACTGAACATAGTGATCCTATAAGATATTCTATAGTCACGACAGTACTTAACCAAAAGTGATCCCTAACAGATATTTGCGTCACCGCTCTCGTTAGAGGGTACGTCGTCATCCATAGGGAATGGTCCTTTCACATTTTTTCAGACTAGATGGGGGAGGGAAAAACAGATACTCTTTAGAGATAAAAGGTCTAACGAGACACTTAATGCATTATGCATGTCAATACAGATATATACGTACTTCGAACCATTCAGGCTTTGTTCCACTTTTTGTTTCTCTTCTTTTTGTATATTTATTTTCCAGATAATCTCACCGGTTTAACATTATTTTATTTACATGTAAATCATCAAGTGTCTACAAATCATATAGCATGCTTGAAATAAAGAACAATTTATTTTATTAAAACTACTGAACATAGAACATGCAAATCACACAAAATCACATATTCATTATTTTAATTTCTAAAAATACTCCTTAAGCGTCTAAAAGAATACCAGATTCCTTACTGAAACCTTAATAGTTTTTCCTACACCATTTTTATTCTCTTCATCTCCTTCTATCTCCAGATCACTTCCTTTTTCTATCTTTCTAAACTCTTAGAATGTGGATTAATGGAAGTGATGAGAAAATGGGTGGAAGGGCTCCTATTTATAGAAAATAGGGGCCGTTGGATTTGCACCAAGTGGCGAAATTCAGTGAAGAGAAAGTGTTGAAAATGGAAGGGAAGTTTGATTTAACAAGGCATAAAAAATAGAGGAGAATCCTCCTCCACTGATGGCAACAAACCCCAAGCGATGGCACGCTGCCCAGGGTAGGCGGCGACACACTGCTCGAAACAATAGTGTGCCTCACCCATCCAGCACGCGCTGCAGACCTAGCCTACAAGCGTCAGGCTACCCTACCACACGTTGGATTAGTGTTCGTGGAGGCCTACTACCAGCTAGCCGCAAGCGCGCAGGCCTACTGACAACTGGCCCCAGATGCACATGCCTATTTGCCCTAGCCTGCTGCATGGACGATGTGCGCAGAGTCTGCGACGCTAGTCTTGTCCCTGCGTGATGTGATGCATACGCAGGTCAAGCCCCGCGCCTCGTGTAGATGGGACGTGTGTACTGTGTGCACGTCCTGCGTCTGTCGCGTGGGCACGTGCGTGCATAGAGCGTAGTGCCCGCGCAGGCAATTCCTCTCCCACAGGTGTTTTGCTGTGGGATTTCTCTTTTTTTTTTTTATTTTCTCCTAAACATTGTTTATTTAAAAAAATAAAAAAATAATAAAAATAATAAATCAAAACAAAATTCTGTAAAATAAAATAAAATAAAATAATAAAATCAGCATAATTTATGAATTATGATGTAAATATGCAAAATAAAATTAAATGAGTTTAGTGCGGCCTTAAGGCCCAAATAAGTAGGGTTTTCCAAATACAATTTGACAAAGCGATGAGCGAGGTGTTACTTCCCCCACCTTAAAAAAAATTTGGTTCCTCAATTTGTCTCGAACTGGTGGGAAACTTTTCCTTCATCTCACTTTCCAACTCCCACATTGCCTCTTTTGGAGGATGGTACTGCCACTGCACCTTCACCATGGGAATCATCTTGTTGTGTAAGACTTTTTTGGTCCAATCAAGAATCTCCATAGGGAATTCTTCGTAGGTCATATTGGCTTGTACCTGCGTCTCAATGTGAGGAATGATATGAGAAGGGTCAAGGTGGTACCTTTTAAGTACAAAGATGTGGAAAGCATCATGTAGACCCACAAACTCTCAAGGTAGAGTAAGGTGGTATGCTACAGGTCCAATGCACTTTACGATCTGAAAAGGTCCCACATAACGAGGATTCAACTTCTTTTTTTTCCCGAACCACATTTTTCCCTTGTAAGGGAAAATCTTTAGGAAGACCTGGTCTCTAACGACGAATTTCAAGGGTCTTCGATGATAATCAGTGTAACTCTTTTGGCGACTCAAGGCGATAGCCAAGTTTTTGTAGATGATTGCAACCTTCTCAATAATCTCCTGGATTAAGTCTGGTCCTAAATGACGCAGGTTTCTGACTTCACTCCAATAAGTGGGAGAACGACAAGGTCTACCGTATAGGGCTTTATACAGAGTGATGGTGATATTGGAATGATAACTATTATTATAAGAAAATTCACATAGGGGAAGATACTCATACTAGTTATCGTTAAAGTCAAGGATGTAAGCACACAATATGTCTTCCAATGTCTGGATAGTACATTCTGATTGACCATCAGTTTGAGGATGATAAGCGGTGCTGAAGTACAATGTCTCGATCAGACCTAATGGATGGGGAAACACCATGGAGTCAAATAATTTCATCAACATAAAGGCAGGCTAATCTACTGGTGGAGTCAGTAGTTTTGATGGACAAGAAATGGGCAGTCTTGGTTAGTCTGTCAATGATGATCCAAAATAACATTATGACTAGAACAAGTCCTGGGTAGTTGGTCATAAAATCCATGGTTACATTGCTACTTCCATTCCAGAATTGCGAGGCTCTGTAACAAATCACCGGGTCTCTAGTGTTCTACTTAATTCTTTGATAAGTAAAGCATATGGAGATGTAGTCGATAATGTCTTTCTTCATTCTTTGCCACAAGAATTGGTGCTTTAGGTCTCGGTACATCTTGGTATTCCCAGGATGGATGGACAGTTTGGAGGCATAGGCAACCTTGAGAACATCCACCTTGGCAACGACAGGAATCCAAATTCGGTTATGAGACCTAAATAAGCCAACATCTTAGATCCTGAAGTTAGGAAATTTGTCAGAAGAGAACTAACTCAGATTCTTGGTGAGTTCATGGTCCATGGACTGAGATTCCCAAATCTTCATGAAAAGATCAGGCAAGTCTAGAATTTGAGCGAGATAGGTATCTTTACCATAATAGTTGAGGCAGAGTGACTGCATGACATCTATAAACTTTCAACTGGAGGCCATGGTTTTGGCCAACACTATAGACTCCTTTCGACTCAGCGCATAAGCTATTATATTCTTTCTATTGGGGTGGTAAATGATCTTATATTTGTAGTTCTTCAGGAGATCCATCCAGCATTTTTGTCTCATGTTCAACTCCCTCTATGAGAAGGTGTATTTCAAACTTTTGTGATCAGTGTAAATCTCAAAGGTCTGACCGAATAGATAATGACGCCATATCTTTAAGGCAAAGATGATGGCCATTAACTCCAGGTCATGAGTAGGGTAGTTCTGCTCATGGGGTTTCAACTATCAAGATCCATAAGTGACCACTCTACCATGGTGCATCAAAACGCATCCCAAGCCAATATGAGATGCATCATAGTAGACCAGAAATCTTCCAGTGTCATCAGGGAGGATCAACACCAGAGCAGAGGTAAGAGAATGCTTTAATTCCATAAAGCTTTCACCACATTCATAATTCCAGACAAACAATATGCCATTTCAAGTGACTCTGGTTAAAGGAGCAGCAATCTTAGAGAACTCATCGATGAATCGCCGATAATAACCTTCAAAGACAAGGAAACTACGTACCTTGGCCACATTGGTGGGCAGATTCTAGTTAATCACTGTTTCACCCTTGGCTAGATCCATAAAAGCCCCTTCACTCGAAATTACATGATCGAAGAAGGAAACTCGATCTAACTAGAAGGACCATTTACTAAGTTTAGCATACAGTTGGCTCCTACGAAGTTTTCCCAACACTTCAGACAAGTGGACTACATGTTCATCTAGGCTCTTGGAGTACACTAGGATGTCATCGATGAATACGATGACGTACTAATCTAGTGCATGCTGGAAAGCCTGTTCATGAAATCCAAGAAGGCAACAGGGATATTAGTTAACCTGAATGACATCATCCTAAACTCGTACAGACCATATCTACACCAAAAAATGATCTTCTGAACATCTTCTTTCTTGACTCTTAGCTGATAGTATCCCGATCTGAGGTCGATCTTGGAGAAGACCGTGACTCTTTGTAATTGGTCGAAAAGATCATTGATTCGAGGTAAGGGGTACTTGCTCTTTACTGTTACTTAGTTGAGTTTCCAATAGTCCACGCATAGTCTGAGGGAGCCACCCTTTTTTTTCACGAATAATATTAGAGCGCCCCAAGGGGAATGAATAAGGTGAATAAACTTCTGGCCAAGTAGCTCAAAAAGCTAGTTTTCTAGTTCTACAAGCTCAGTACGACTCATGCAATAGCCAAGTTTTGAGATTGGTTAGGTTCTGGGTAATAGTTCGATTACAAATTCTACCCCTCGTTGGGGAGGTAGACCAGGTAGTTCGACGGGAAAAACTTTTAGAAAGTTGCAAACAATCAGTATAGAATACATAGTAGGATCAACATCCATAATCCTGTTTATTCAATAGTTAGGAAGGACAAAAAAAAATATTTTTATATTTTTTTTGAAGATCACAAGGTAACAAATTTACTTTCACAATCAATAATTACTCCTTATTTTTTTAACTAGTCCATTCCTAGAATCATATCAAATCTTGAGAAGTCTAATAGTATTAAGTCTATAAATACTTCTATTTCTGAAGCTTTTATCTTGCAGTTTTTATATACACAGTGAGCTTCTAGTGATCCCTTAGAAGGAGTCTCTACCATTAATATTTTCTCTAAAGGTTCTGACCTAATATCTAGTTTACAAGCAAGTGAACATGAGATAAAAGAATGAGTAGCACCCGTATTGATTAAAGCCTTGGCATAAGCATCATGAATAGAAAAAATATCTTGGATAAAGAGGGGAGTGGGGAGAGCACATGGTTCATCTAGGTGGTATACACGACCCTTGACCACAGGTCTGGTCATATCTTTCAGTCACTGAGGGCAGTCCTTTATAAAGTGTTGGGTGCTTCCGCACTGATTGCAAGCGTAATTGATACGCTGACACGGTAAGTCACCATGCGAGCGACCATAATTTTGACATGGCTAAGAAGGTCAGGCAGGCTATCCAGTAGGAAGTAGGGTAGGGGAAGGGCAACTCGGGTTTGTTTATCGAGGTGGCTACTTACTGGGTCAGGTAATCTCCTTCTAGGTTGTTGGAGTTATGGTTGTTGGTTATGAAATCGAGCAATACATTAGTGCCTGGCCGAGATGAGGTCCTCGGCTAACTGGGCATGTTCTAGCGTCTTTGCATATGAGCTGGGTCTCAGCGTCACAACCCGATCATAGATCTCGGTACAAAGGCCTTTTAGAAACTTCCTAACTTTACGACTTTCGAGGGTGACCATTAAGGGGCAAACCTAGACAGTTGGACAAATCGGGCTGCATACTGAGCAACCATCAGACTCCCTTGGTGGAGGTCTTGAAATTCCTTCTCTTTCTTTTCTCGGACATAGGCTAGAAAAAAGTTATCAAAGAATGCGTCCATGAAAACTTCTGAGGTGGTAGGGGTAGGCAAGATTTCTTTCTTAAGTTGCCACCAGTGTTCTTCTTCACCATTTAGCATAAAGGCTGTTAGGGGGACTTTCTATTCCTCGGTTAGTTCTAGGACAGAGAACAGTTTCTCTATGCCCAGGATCTAGGCTTTGGCTATTAAGGGGTCTGGGCCACCTTTAAAGTGTAGCGGGTTAAGTTTCCTAAACTCCACTATGTTATGAGAGATGGACCTCTAAGTTGTTCGGTACTCTAGGGTAGGGTGTTGATAGGGGTTGGCTAGATTCTGTCCTATGGCTGGGGTCAATCCTTGGATAGCTCAAAAGAGTTCGGTAAAGTCAGCCTTGGTTGGATGGTCTTGGGCCTCAGGTCTTTCTGTATGTTCTACGGAAGGTCTTCCATGCGTCATTCCTACAAAAGAAAGGAAGACACAAGTTGGTGGTTTAATTTGTAAAAGATGACTTATTTTCCTAAATATCCTAAGGGTCTTTCTACCTACGGCCTCAATTGTAAGGGATTTGGTCCATGTAACTGCTATGATACCATATGTGACATCCCAAATATTAGTTAAGGTATGTAGGTGTTAGATACGGAAATAGATTACAAGTGCATGATAAAAATTATATATAGTGGAGCAAATTTATACAAATCCTTTATAAAATATGAGTTCTAAATATACATATAACTGAGGACAAAAGTGGCTACAAAATACAAATATCAAAATACAAAAAAAAGAGTCACTTCTATCATTATGCTATTGGACTCATCAGAGTACGAAAATAATCATGTACTCAAGGTTTGCGGATCCACATGATCCTCATAGCCTTCAATGGGTTGGTCAGCTGACAATCCCTCACTATCTTCCTTATTTAGGAAGATATAAAAAAAGTGAGTTTCATATGCTTAGTAAGGAAAATAATATTTAAATAACATCGTAAGGTTGAAAAAGGGTGAATAATTATATCGGTAAACACTTACCATTAGGTCACATCAGAGTCCTATCTACTTTATGAAAATAATTTATTTATTAAAAAAACATCATGTCATAGCCACAATAATAAAAAACAAACAACATACTTAACAATAGAAAAAATCAAATAAATCATAAATGCTCAGATTTTTGTGTCATGTTTCACAAAGTCGTTCTGACTTCCATCTTTGAGGGCAGATACGAATTTCTAACTACCCGTATGGAATGACTAGATACAAATATATATATAAAGGCAATTGGCTCAATCACATTGTCGGCTTGCTAAACCATAATACGATCTATGACCATGGCTATACCAACCATAGTGATCCTATTAAAAATTATATATTCACGACAGTACTTAGCCAAAGGTGACCTCTAACAGATATTTGCATCATCACTCTCGTCAGAGGGTACGCCATCATATACAAGGAATGGTCCTCTCACATCTTTTCAGACTAGATGGGGGAGGAAAAAATATATACCCCTCAGAGATGAAAAGTCTAACGAGACACTTGATGTATTATGCATGTCAATACAGATATAAACGTATTTCGGACCATTCAGGCTTCATTCCACTTTTTTTTTTCTCTTTTTTTATATTTATTTTTCAGATAATCTTAGTGGTTTCACATTATTTTATTTACATGCAAATCATTAAGTGTCTACAAATCACATAGCATACTTGAAATCAAGAACAATTCATTTTATTAAAACTACTAAATATAGAACATGAAAATCGCACAAAATCATATATTCATTATTTTAATTTCTAAAAATACTCCTTAAGACGTCTAAAAAAATACCAGATTTCTTACTGAAATCTTGATAGTTTTTCCTACACTATTCTTCATCTCCTCATCTCCTTCTCTCTCTAGATCACTTCCTTTTTCTCTCTTTCTAAACTCTTGGAAGGTGTATGAATGGAAGTGATTAGAAAATGGGAGGAAGGGCCTCTATTTATAGAAAACGGTGGTTGTTGAATTTGTACCAAGTGGCAAAATCTAGGGAAGAGAGAGAGTTTTAAAAATGGAAGGGAAGTTTGATTTGACATAGCCAAAAATGGAGGAGAATCCTCCTCCATCGGCAGCAACACACCCCAAGCGGCGGCACACTGCATAAGGTGGGTGGCGACACACTACCCGAGGTGACAGTGTGCCTCTCCCACCCAGCGCGCATTGCAGGCCTAACCTGCGGACGCCGGGCTACCCTGCCATGCACAAGCCTAGCCTGCGGGCATCGAGCTACCCAACCGCACGCAAGCCTACTGCGCGCAGGCCCCAGGTGCACAAACCTATCTGCACAAGCTTGCTGCGCGGACGATGTGCGCATAATGTGACGTGCCAGCTTTATCCGCGCTCGATGTGAAGCGCGCAGACGGCGTGCAAATAATGTGACGTGACAGCTTTGTCCACACTTGATCTGAAGCGCGCGGACGAGCCTACCTATGCGCGACAAGACACGTACGAATGAGCCTACCTCCACATGACAAGACGCACGTAGACAGGCTTGCCTTCGCGCGACAAGATGCACGCAGATGGGCCTGCCTCCGCGTGATGAGATGTGCATATTGTGTGCACATCTTGTGCCTATCGCTCGCACACAACGCGTGGTGGTCATGCAGGCAATCCCTCTCCCATGGGTGTTTTCTCGCGGGATTTTTTCCCCTTTTTTTTTCCATTTTCTCCTAAAAATCTTTTTTTTTAAAATAAAAACAATAAATCAAAACAAAATTTTTTAAAATTAAATGAAATCAAAATAAAATAAAATAATAAAATCGGTATAATTTATGAATTACGATGTAAATGTACAAAATAAAATCAAATGAGTTCAGTGCGTCCTTAAGACCCAAATAAATAGGGTTTTCCAAATACAATTGACACG
>NW_019014566.1:612208-623528 GCF_000150535.2 Carica papaya
GTTTGTTTAGTACTTTTAAGTTATCGTGTAAGGGATGTTAACTTTAACCTTTATTTCGCTTCCGCACTCAAATTATTATATACATTTCCTTTTAAATTTCTGGGGCTGTTATAATATGTTCCCACTTCCACTCCAGAATTGGTAATGGCTGAAGTAGCCTGCCTGGGCATTGATGCTCTACCTTGACCTGCTAACATACCAAACACTTAAAAACAAAGTCGACCACATCTCTTTTCATCCCGTTCCACAAAAATCGGGGTAGCATACTTTGAGACATCTTAGTGCTTCAAGGATGCATGACAAAATTTGAGCTATGAGCCTCTATCATGATGTCTCTTTTCAACTCGCTGTTACCTGAAACACACACCCTATCCTGAAATTTAAGCAACCCATTGGTAGAGACTCAAAATTCTATATTAACTCCCTATTTTGCATCTTTCTTGAGGGCTGCTAGGCTAGAATCGACAGACTGAGCTTCTTTTATTCTCTGGATTAACTCAGGTTGAACGGTCAGGTGGGCCAAACATGTGACTCTCTTAAGGTCCTGAAGTCGTACCTGTTGTGCGGCCCCTATTACCTTACATTCTAAAACCATCAAGTGAGCTAATATACCTGCACTTTTTCTGCTGAGTGCGTCAGCTACCATGTTGCCCTTACTCGGGTGATATAAAATATTACAATCATAGTCCTTGAGGAGTTCTATCTATCTTCTTTGATGCATTTTGAGATCCTTTTGAGTGAATATGTGTTTCAAACTCTTATGGTCAGTATAGATCTAAAAGGTTTCCCCATAAAAGTAATGGTGCCAAGTCTTCAAGGCATGGATAATTGCGGCAAGTTCTAAATCATGGGTGGGGTAGTTTTTCTTATGACTCTTCAACTGCCTGGACCCATAGGATATGACTTTCCTATGCTGCATCAAAACACAATCCAACCCTAGGTAGGAGGCATCACTATAAATTATATATCTACCCGATCTGCTCGGCAAGGGCAACACAGATGCAGAAGTCAACCATTTTTTTAGTTCTGAAAAACTTCTTTCATAGTCCTTGTTCCATTTAAACTTGACGTTCTTCTTTGTGAGTCGAGTCAGAGGAGTAGCTAGGCTAGAAAATCCTTCCATAAACTTGCGGTAATAACCTACCATCCCCAGAAAGCTACAGATTTTCTTGACTGAGGTCAATTTTTCCCAACCGAGCATTGCTTTAACTTTTTCAGGGTTCACTGACACTCCATCCTTTGATATGATGTGTCCTAGAAGGTAGTCTACTCAAGCTAGAACCCACACTTACTCAACTTTGCATACAACTTCTTTTCTCTAAGAACTTGCAAAACCTGAGTCAAATGGTGAACGTGCTCTTCTCTACTTTTTGAATAAACCAAGATATCATTGATGAATACAATGATAAACTGATTTAAGAATTGTTTAAAAATCATGTTCATCAAATCCATGAAGATGGCTGGTGCGTTGGTTAGTCCAAATGGCATGACCAGGAACTCATAGTGTCTGCACCTGGTTCGAAAGGTTGTTTTGGGAATGTCTTCTGCCCTGATCTTTACCTGATGGTAACCTGAACGCAGGTTTATCTTGGAAAAGACCTGGGCACCCTACAACTGATCAAAAAGGTCATCGATCTTGGGGAGGGGGTACTTGTTCTTTATCGTGACCCTGTTCAGACCTCTGTAGTCTATACATAACCTCAATATCCCATCTCCCTTTCTTGTAAATGTGACTTCAGCACCCCAAAGGGACAATGTCAAATAAATCCATTGTCCTATAATTTATTGATTTATTTCCTCAGCTCCTCTATCTCAACACGACTCATGCAGTAAGGAGCAACCTAAATAGGCTGGGTGCCTAGCTGAAGGTCTTTGGTGAATTCGACTTCTCTGTCCACTGGCAATCTAGTAGTTCATCCGAGAACACATCCAAAAAGTCTCGAACTACCAGGATCTTTTGAATATAAATTTCTTTCTTTGGATTGCCTTGTTAGAGAAACAGTCGGGATAAAGCACTTGATAATAGAAAAATTTGCTATGAGAGAACAAATGTTAAAGAATTTTATTAATTTGTAAATGACTCCTTATTAGGAGGGTTGAAAACAACCTTCTTATGGAAACAATCTACGGTGGCGTGATACGCCGTTAACCAGTTCATTCCTAAAATTACATCAAAGTCCCTCTTGTCAATTTCTATTAAGTTCACACTCAATTTTTTATCTGTTATATCTATGACATAGGCTCTGTATATAACCTCCCTCAGTAGTGTCCTACTCTCAAGAGGAGATACAAACAACACAGAATTAAGTATTTTCGGTAATACATTTAATTTTGATGCAAAAACATGTGCAAGATGATTACAGATAGTGTACGTACCCTCTCATGAATAGGAGATTTAGCCTGGTTCTGGTTCCTCGGGCCCTCCCTTGCATAATGCTGGGCACTACCACATATGCGCTAGGTGTTGTTGAGGCGATATCAGGGTTGGTCTCTATGATCCTTGCCATAGTGCTGACAAGTCCTACCACGTCCTGTTGTTAGAATATGAAGGGGAGCCTGAGTCATCGGCCTGGGTCTCTTGTTCTGTTGAACAGGTGCAGTAGGTGCTGGTTTGTAGTGTGGAGCCAAGGCTTGAGGTTCCCCACTACTGGAGGGAAAACGCAAAGGTTCCTCTCTACTAACTGTGTCTTGGCTGGAACAGCCGAGCAAGTAGTGAGATCAAACACATACAACTGCTGTCTGATTTCAGGACGGAGACCCACTTGAACTTTCTTGCCTTCCTACCTTCATCCATCATGCTCTTAGGGGAATACCGGCCCAACTCTAGGAACTTTTGAGCATATTCTGATACAATCATGTCTTCCTGGATCAGGTGTGCAAACTCCATTTTCTTTAAATGTCGGAGATGTTCTGGAAGGTACTCTGCATGAAAGGCCATCAAGAATTGTTCATGAGTGACTAGAATGAGCAGGGTGGCCTACTTGAATTGCCACGAGCATGTAGGTAGCAAGGATGACCCTCTGTTCGGGAATCACCCCAAGAGTCATGAAGGTCTTCTCTGTCTCAACTAACCAGTACTCGGCCTCTTCAAAGGAGGATCCCCCTACAAAAGTAGATGGGTTTAGTCTTTTATACATCTCAATGTAGCATGGGTCCATCATGGGAGGAACTAAGTCTCGTGAAAGAGGGACTTGACTGTGCTGAGGATTGACTGGATGGCCCTGTGGTGGTACTAGATGATACGGTGGAAGCACCAGATTGTAATGTGGTGGTGCCAGGTGATGCGGCTGGGGCACCAGATCATATTGTGGTGGTGTGGGGTGATACTGTGGAGGAGCAGGGTTGTATTGGGGTTGCTTGGGATCCTCTCGCTGTAGGGGTGGCTCAACTTGTGGCAGTAGGGGAGGATTAGGTAGCTCACTCCTTTCCTCTCGGGCCTGTTGGGCAGCGATGAGTTTCTCCAGCATCTCAAATAACTGATCAATATCCTCTCGAAGCGAACCCTCCTGGGCTGCTCGATTTAGTAGGGGTCTTTCTCTCCTCATCTATCTGTACCTACATTTCACAAGGAACGGTTGAGTGATAATTCATTGTTTTTGGTGTTTTCTAAAGATTTTGTGTAAGGAATGGTTTTGAGGAATGCGACTTTGATACCAACTGTAACGGCCTGTGAACTCCAAATGTGATAAATTATAAATTTAATGCAGAAGCGAAATAATAAATTTGGATTTACATTCCTTGCACAATAACTGAAAGTACCAAATAGGGCTTACGAGAATAACCCTTCTAAAAGAATAACTAATAACCAAAGAAATAAATTAAAAGTAAACAAGCAAAATGTCCTACTCGCAACCCTATTATGGATCAGGCTTTGGATCCTGGTCCTCTTTATCTAAAGTGGTTAATGAAAGAGTGAGCTACACTAGCCCAGTAAGAATATAACGTTACTCACCGACACATAAATGAAGGTTGGTAGAAATCATAAAAACAACTAATGGAGCTCTTAATTTAAGTAAATTCGTTTATCATAAATAAAATAATTTACCGCATACTTACTGTAGTGAGTTTTCCAAAAACAATCTATAGAGTCAATAATATAACACATATCATAATTTCATATGCAATCTGTTGGAACAACAACTTTCCCTTCTTTCAGCCTACGGTATCCATGGACCCCATAGGGATGTCCCCACTACACATGAACCCTTTTTTTAATTTTTCAATTAACGGGCCATCTCCATACCCCCTCTAGTATGAGACAACATTCATGGTAGGGTTCCCTATGTATCCGATCTGTCCACCATCTCTCAGGATATCCAGTAAGGCTGTCGTTCATCCATCCACTTAATTAAATAATTTTCTGTTTACCTTTAATTTCTAGTTTTCCAATTCAACCGTAATCACATAAAATAGGCAAAACATACATCAAAAGAATATAATCGCATCATCATACCAATTCCAGTGTATTATCATGCATTCAAAAATTGTAAAGTAAGGCAATCGGTTAAACACCGCAAACAATAGTAAATAACTGATTTCAGCTCTATTAGTAACCTGTAATTAATTATGAATATTTTCTAAGTTTCACAAAATACCACATTATTTAAAATTAAACTTCAATTCCATAACAGGGAATGAGGTGAGGGATTCTTACTCAAACTGATGTCCAAAATGCCAACTTTTGATTGCACCTATTGGCGGTCTTCGGGTTCTCTGAATTTTTCTTTGAGGATTAAAACATGCTTTAAGTACTTAGAAATATCCCAAAAAACTCAAAATCAGTGTTAGGAACCCTTTTTGAGCAGTTTCAAAATTCTGGCACAGCAGCTCCGCCATGCTCCAGCGACGGCATCGCCGCCTGCGACGACAATTTACCTCGGGTCGGCTATTTTCAACCATTTTCGGTCGAATTTGACTAGTTGTACCAATCCCTATGAGAAAACATGTTAAGGGGCCTCGGTTGGCCAAAAAAGTTAGAAAAACCAAAACTTACCAGTGGCAGAGTTCTCCGGTGCGGCGGCTCCACTAGCTTACCTTCGCGGTTAGGTGTTTTGCTTTGGTCAACCTATAGAGAAGAAAATGGTGATTACAATGGTGGAAGAATTATGCAGAACAGGAATCAGAAAGGGCCTCATCGGAGGTAGTTTTGTCATTTTCCTGCGGCGGCGGCGCTTGGCTTTGCCCGTAGTTTTCAGCCAATCCACCGATCCTTTTGCTCCGATTTGGCCATAGGGGTGTTTAAAATCAAATTTCGAGCAAAGGAGAAAATTTTTATCTCTTTTGGCGGTCAGAAGTGGCTCTGGCGTGGTGGCGGCGGTAGTCGGCTTTTTTCCCGGTGACTAGGTCTTCTTCTTCGGTGGGGGGTCTGGCGGCTAGGGTTAGGGTTTGGTGTGAAGAGGGTTATTTATATCTGTCACCTTTTAATTTGGGTCGTTCATTACATTTGATATGGACCGTCCGATTGCGATTAAATAGGGAGTGAATCTGGATTATTCATCGCGATCTGATTTGGGCCGTCCAATCGCGTTTAAATAGGAAGTCGATCTAGACCGTTCATCGTGTTTAAATCTGACCGTTCGATTGCGTCTGGGGAGGGAATGGATCCGGACCGTTCGTGTGCGCAGGAACAAATCTGGACCATCCGAACGCGGGCACGTGGATCGCCAGCATGGCCTCCCACGTGGCACCGCGTCAGCGTCCCTTGCCATGTGGTCCGCTCCAGTTCGTCGGGACGGGTGACCTGGGCATCATACGTGGCATAATTTCTTAAATACGTTTCACCATCAGTTCTGATTTTTCTTCAAAAATACTCCCATAACTAAAAATTTCAACACTTTTTCCAAAAATTGTTTTCAATTTCATCCTCCATTTAATTTCCTTCATTTTTACATTAAATAAGAATTAAAAAAATTAAAAAATTATATTTATTCATTAATTTTAATTACAATTAAAATTAATTAGGGCATTACAAGAAGTATCGTGAAAAGTTGGGTACCTTCTCTATGTATTTTACATTATTATCGTTATTGACTTATTATTTTATATTACACTATACTTTGAGTGGGATATTAAAGGGTATTTCAAAATTTTCGTTAACAATTAAATCAAGTTTTTAAGGTTAAATATATGATTTAAAGTAGAGGTATTGCATTAGAATAACTAATCACATTATTGTACAGTACAATTGATGTTTTTGTGTAACGTGACTTTTTATCTTATGCGTGGTGGAAAACGTCTATTATTATCTCAATAAAATTACCTTTTTAATTTTTTAAAAAAATAAATGATAAATAAGTTCTTTAGTACAAGGATTAAAATTTAAAAAATAATTTTAATACAGTTGACGACCATAAAATTAACTAAATCAATATTTTTAATTATTTTATATATATTAAGTAAGATATCATATAAATATAATAAAATCACATTTCAAATAGCATAATATTATTCATTTGAGTTAAAGATTTCAAAAAATGAAACCACTTTCAAAATAACCATAGATTCTTTATTTAAGTCCAAAAATTTTATAAGTTATAGTATAATAAAATTTACATTTTCTATGGCCTATATAAAATAATCAATCGTATTCATTTACCCACCAATCACAATTAAATTGTTCTTTAATTAAACTTAATCTTCTTAACTGGTGCAATAAAGAAGAAAGAAAAAAACTTAAGTTTCTTTCCATTCTTCTTAATCTTTAGGCACAAATATAAGGTAATAAGGTTTAAAGAAGGAATCTTTGGAGGAGATCTATACCAACAAAATCTTACTGGACCCAAGACCATGTTGCACTCATTCCCACTTGGTGAGGCTCACTTGTGTCATCCATACCAAAATCCTTTTCCATTAATTTTATTATAGATGTATTTTTTTTGGATGGTTCTCTTTATGATAAATAACAAACTCTATGGATAAAATTAAAATTATTACTGCAGCTAAATGACTTTAATTTCCTTCACATATCTCAATGGGAGCTTCACAAGAAGAACGGACTTGAAGATATATAATATGTTAGCAAATTACAAAAAATTACATAAAATAGATGAATATTAACAAACAAAAATAAACACAAATAATTAAATAAAATTTCTGAAGTAAAATTAAGAGGGCATCAGTTAGAAAAGGGAAGGGAAGAGTGATAAGTGAAACTTGAAATGTAAAATAAATAAAATAAAATACCAATCTTAACTAGAATAGGAAGAAAAGAGAATAATACGAACATTGAAAGAAGCAAATATTTAGAGATAACTAGTTTAACATTGATATGGCTGAAATTGGTGTGGTGAGCCCTATCATTAGGTGGATGGAAACACTTTCAGAGGTGGTTGGGATGTGTGTTTTGTTCTGGGTTACTTGGTAATGAACTACTATGACTAATGTGTATGTGTTGTTTGTGTGTGCATCACTTTGTGATAGTGGGAATCTTGATCCCATAATAGTACTAACTGGATAACGGATACATCGGTTCAATATCAAATAAAGCTCAAAAACTTTAATAACTTAAATATGGTGATTGTGTTGGGGCAAATCGAGAATCGAGGGTACCCACTGAGGGGTTATGGATGTCTCAATTTGACAGGAAACTTGTGAAAAATTCTAGTAGTGATTTTGAGGGATAAAAAATGACTTGAGAAAAAATAGTGGAATGAAATGGATTTAGAGGAATTTTGAGGAAAAATGAGTTTAAGAGAATTTGGTAGGATAATATCTGAACTTAGGGGGGTTTCGAGAGATAGAAGGAAGTTAGAGGGAATAATGAGAGATGAGATAGGAAATGGAATACCTTTGCATTTCATAGTTTTCAAATAAAAAGAGAAAGAAAGTTTTACTTCTTTGATTGATTATTTAACTGTATGTCGCATATCTAGTGTGTAGCCTATATTTTATATTTACTGGTTCGTCCACCATCTCCTAGGATATCCAGTAAGGCTGCCATTTCATCCATTCACTTAATGATGCAATTTTTCATTTTTATTTAATCTCTATTTTTTCCAATTCAACCGTAAACCTATAAAACAAACAATAAATGCATTCAAAGCTATAAAATCGATCAATCAGATACTATAATGCATTCAAACCGTAAAAACAATAAAAAAAATAATAGTAGATAATTTTTTATTTTAACTCCATTACTAACCTGTAATTAATTATGGATATTTTCTAAATTTTACAAAATACCGTATTATTGTTAATTTGAGTTCAATTCTATAATAGAGAATAGGGTGAGGGATTCTTACACAATTCGATGCCCAAAAAGTGAAACTTGTTGACTGGCCTACCGGCGGTCCCCGGATTTCCTGAATTTTTCTTTGGAGATTAAAATGCACTATAAGTACCTACAAATATCCCAGAAAAAACCCAAAAACAGTATCAGGACCCCTTTTCCGCAAATTTTAGAATTCTGGCACAACAGCTACGTTGTGCTCCAGCAACGTCGCCGCAGCCGCCTGCGGCAGCGGTCCACCTTGAATTGGCTATTTTCAGCCAGTTTTGCATCAATCCCAACAGAAAACACATTAAGGGGCCTCGGTTAGCCTAAAAAAATGAAAAACTGAAACTCACCAGCGGCAAGGCTCTCCGGTGCGGTGGCTCCGCCGGTTCACTTTTGCGGTTGGGTGTTTTGCTTCGGTCAACCTGTAGAGAAGGAAACGGTGATTACAACGGTGGAAAAATTTCACAGAACAGGAATTGAGAAGGGTCTTATCAAAGGCAGTTCTTGTAATTTCCCATGGAAGCGCCACCAGGCTTTGCCCAAGATTTTCGGCCAATCCACCAGTCCTTTTACTCTGAATTGGCCATGGGGGTCTTTAAAATTGAATTCTGAGTAAGGAAAGAAATTTTTACCTCTTTTGGCTGTTGAAAGTGGCTCCGGCGCTACGGAAGGTAGCGGCGGCTCTCTTTCTCGGCGACTTAGTCTTCTTCTCCGGTGAGGGTGTCTGGTGACCAAGGTTAGGGTTTGGTGTTAATAGGGTTATTTATATCCGTTCTCTTTTAATCTGGGTCATCCATCACATTTGATTTCCACCGTCCGATTGCGATTAAATAGAGAGTGAATTTGGACCATTCATCGCGATCTGATCTAGACCGTTGATCACGTTTAAATCTAACCATTCGATCGCATTTGGGGAGGGAACGCATTCGGGCCGTCCATACACGCAGGAGTGAATCTGTGCCGTTTGATCGTAGGCACGCGGATCACCCGCGTGGCCTCCTGCGTGGCACCGCATAAACTTTCATTGCCACGCAGCGCGTTCTGGTTCATCGGGGTTGCTGACTGGGCATCCTACGTGGCACAATTTTTTTAAATTGTGTTTTGACTCCTAATTTTTGAATTTTCTTTAAAAAATACCCTCATAACCCAAATTTTAACCCATTTTCCCCAAAATTATTTTCAATTTCATCCTCCATCAAATTTCCTTCACTTTTACACTAAATTAAAAAATTATATTTATAAATTAATTTAAATTACATTAAAATTAATTTGGGTATTATAATTCTCCCCTCTTAAAAGGAATTTGGTCCCTTAAATTTGTCTCTCTCACTCTTAATCAAACAGTTGGGGATATTGGCCTCTAAAGTCTAATTCTAGCTCTCATGTGGCCTCTCTCAGTGTGTGATTCTACCATATGACCTTAACAAAGGGAATTTCCCGGTTGTGGAGTAATATGCTCTTTCAGTCCACAATACCGACCAGTACTTCCTCGTAGGATAGATCCTCTTAGAGTGAAAGAGACTGGTGGGCCAAGACGTGAGAGGGGTCCGGGTTGTACTTGCGTAGCATGGACACATGAAACACATTATGGACCTTGAAAAGTTCTGGAGGAAGTACCAGTCTATAGGTGGTTGTACCAATTCTGTTTAAGATTTCAAATGGCCTAATAAACTAGGTATTTAGTTTCCCCATCTTGCCAAACCTACTGATTCCCTTGAAAGAAGTGACCTTAAGGAACACCCGATCACCTTTTCCAAATTTCAAATCTCTCCTCTGAGTGTCCGCATAACTCTTCTGCCTGCTCTAAATCATCTGAATGTTCTTTTTAACCTTAACTATTTTGGCTGTAGTCTCCTTGACAAGGTCTGGGCCAAATAGTTTTCTATCACCCACTTCTTCCCAGCATAACAACGATTCGCATGGGTAGCCATACAATGCCTCATACGGAGTCATACCAATACTTGCTTGGTAGCTGTTGTTATAGGCGAACTCTATCAGGGGTAGATGATCATCCTAATGGCCACCGAAGTCGAAAACACAAGCTCGGAGCATGTCTATTTATGAGCATTCCATCAATACTAGTCATCTGTTGATTTAAATTTGATATATAAACTATCTATTTACTATTTTTTAATGAGCTATGATAAATGAATCCAATATGTTTAGTTTAATCATATTAGATTGAATTACTAATGAGATATATTATTTCAATATTAGTCATCCCATTAAAAGATGGGTTTTGTTTTAAGAAGTGATAAGATGTTATATAACAGAGATAGTTTTTAGTGATAGCTAAGACTTTATATTCATTTCAATAAAAATGTCAAAAAATTTCTTATGCTTGTCTTACCGTTTATATAGGGATATACTAATTTTTTAGGCTGAGATAATCTTTGACCATGTACCATTCTATGATAATGGCTTACTACCAATTTATTTAATCATTTTATCTTTATCTCTAAAAAAAAATTAATGATCCCATTTTTGTAGAACCCAAGAATTTGGAGTATTAGGAAAAACAAATGCTTTAATAAACCATTATTTTTCAAGAAATAGCATCTACATATATTTAAAAGAAAGATAATAGCATATCACTAGTTTTTACTGAATAATATTCTTTTTTTTTATATAAGGACGTTAGTAAAATACTCTTAAATAATAAGATTATGATAAATCAAAAAATAAATTAAGTATACTGCACAGTTCTTTTAAATATACTTTATATGTACATATTTTACAAATATATATATGCCTACTTAAACAATATATGGCATTATTGTTAGAGAATTTTTGAAATAGAAAAAGAATATACATATATACATATATATATCCTCTATTGTCTTTTTATTCTTCTCTCATTAATTTCAAAGAGTTTTCTTTCTCTTCTCTAAAATCCAAACTCCATATACAAATTTTCAATTTTAATCATCACCCATCATACAACAATAAGCACTTTTGATAAGAGTATACAATGCATGGCCGCTAGAGAACCTTAACAAACGACGACTAGTTAAAGAGTCTTGTTGTTGACCACCTCCATACCCAGATCTTCCACAAATACTGCCACCAGCACTATAGGGATTTATGTACTATGCGGTCGAAGAT
>NW_019014567.1:161062-172239 GCF_000150535.2 Carica papaya
CCTTAATAGTTGTACCTTGGTGGGGGAAGTATGAATAAAATCTTATGAATGCTCTCTAGATTCTATGCTTCCTGTTTTCTCTCTACTTTTCTTATGTCCATTCTCCCTTCTCTTCTCAATTCCTGTTCTTCTTCTCCTTTGTTTCCCTATTCTGTCCCTAGCCCACAATCCCACACATCTTGCCCTAGCTGTTAATGAGTCAGTATCCTGACATGATCTTCTCAAAAGGAAAATCCTCCTTTTCTCCATTAGTGTGAGAAGGGAAGTCCAACTGTCGATTTCCCAATCATTTAGGTTTTGGAGGAGAGAACAATCTGCCAGATTCCACCACTATACACATTAAAAGAAGCGATAACCTTCACCTATTTGAAATTGGCTATGCTGAAGATATCTGGTAACATCTCACTAAGAGGTTCCTCATCAATCAAAGTCAACCAAAATTTAAGTCTCCCCACCACAAATATGATGTTTTTTCGAAAAGCTGTCCAGCTTTTGTTGAACCATCTCCAAGGGCTACAACTGTATCTGCCTCTGTGAATTTTGGTGTTCCAAGAGCTGACATTTGGCCCTTTTTGTGACAACAAACCTCTCCTCCATGAAGCACCACTCTCTGTGATGAATCTCCATTTTCATTTAGCAATCAACACCTTATTGAAAATTCCAATGGATTTAATGCCCAAACTACCTTTTTTGGTCAATCTCTTAACTCCATCAGAAGTATTGAAGTGAAATTTCTTCACATTATTGCACAGTATCCATTCTCTTAACCACAAGAGTAGGAACTAGAAAAGGGATGAAAAGTTGACCAGTAACTCAGATGAAGCACTCTTGGTGAGAGCAAGTGTCCCGCCTTTTGATAAGGAATGTCTCTTCCAATTGGAGAGCCTCTTCTCTATCTTCTCCACATTAGGATCTCAAATCCCTCTATCTATGATCCATGGACCCTGTTAGAGACCCAAATATTTGATAAGAAAGTAGGCAATCTCATTGGTCTCCAAAGAAAAAAATCTGTCTTCACTAGATTATATAAAACATAGCCAAGCTTTCACTTCCAATTGCGTGACTTTTGTCTTTTTTATGAAGGTTCATACGTTCAGAGGAAGACGACATGAATCCGTCTTGGGAGCAAAGGCTTGTGAAGCGTTACTATGATAAGCTTTTTAAAGAGTATCCTTTGCAAGAAATTTTTATCAATTTCCTGAAATCCCTCTGGGTGTTATAGTAATTTCAAATTTTAGGTTATTTATCTGATTAAGGCTGATATTCTACCAAATAGAGGGTGATTGTATGTTTTGGCAATGTTGTTAGTTATAACTACTGAGGGATGTGGATAATAGGTATTAAAACATGTATTGCATGTTATTGTGCATTTATAGCTTGACTATGCATTTCTTTTAATAAAAATGGGTGCTTTTCTAGCGCAGACGAGTATCATTTTCAAGTGTTAGCTGTTTTATGTTAATGTATTGGCAGTTAATTATTTTTATCAAATATGTATAGAAGGAAGCAGTTATTCTGAGTTCATTGCCTTAAGACTATATCAAAGATATTGCATAGCTGACATGTCACAGTATAAGAGTGGAAAGGTACCATCTTATCATACTTAAGTTTTTTGTTTAAAAAAAATGTCATATTTAAGTTTTAATATGTTTATTCTGTACAGCCTGTCCTGATGGTAGTCTGCCCTTCTTTCCTTATCATTCTTTTGAGGAAACTTCTATCTGAATGTTCTTATACAATAGAAAAGCATTTCTACTTCAATTATGGTGGTTTGTTCAATTTTTTATTTATCGAATTTTGTTTGGAGCCAGGTATTCTTTCTTGGTTTTCTGTATTAGCTTAGGAGGACTGATACTTTTGCCATTGATAATGGACTTTATTTATTAATTTTTTTTTGAGATAGAAAGTAGAAAAATATATTAGAGTAGGCACCAAGGGGGTATCACCCATGTACAAAAGATTTACAAATCTAAGAGTATATCTACAATGAAATCAAAATCATCAAGGTTACAGAGGTGATGTCCCAATAATGTAGACCCAAAAAAGTGGAACCATTTGTCCTTGATGTTTCCAAAAGAATCCTCTTTGTCTTCGAAAACGCAGTTGTTTCTTTCTTTCCAAAGTATCCAAAAAATTGTAGGAGGGATTAGTCGGTAAGTCTTGTTACGTTTGCATTAAAATTCCCAAGCATTTAACTCCTTTTGTATAGAATCCGCAGGGCTCCAGCAAATGTTAAGGAGCCCCAAGACCATGGACCAAAGCTGGCGGGAGAAAGTACAGTGTAATAGGAGGTGATTGCAGGATTCGGCATCAGCTTTACATAGAGAACATCTGTTGGCCAGAATAATACCTTTTTTCATGCGGTTATCCAGAGTGAGAATCCTTTCCTTGGCGGCTTCCCATGTGAAAAAAGAGACCCGCTGAGGGGCCATACTTTCCATATCAATTTAGTGGGGAAGTCCAGGCTTCTAAATCTGTTGTGTTGAGTCAAGTGATGGTAGAAAGCTTTTACCGAGAAAATACCCTTGCTGTCAATATTCCAAAGGAGCTTGTCTTCAGTATTGGTGACTTTGATTGTGGATAAGAGAGTTAATAAGCTTTCATATTCAGTGATTTCCCAATCTTTCAGATTTCTAGAAACCGCTATATATTCCAGGCACCTCCATTTTCCCTGTCAAAAGCATTTTCGACCAACATTTTCTTGTCTTTGGTGATGTCATAAATGAGAGGAAATTGATGTTGGAAGTTTGAAGCGCCACACCATTTATCAGTCCAGAATTTGCATTTGTTCCCTCTGGCAACTGCCCGAGAAGAATAATCCATAACCAGCTTGTTAATGGAAGAGATGCCACTCCATAAGCTTTTACCATGAGTAGTATATTTTCCTCTGCTTCGAGGGTGTTTCCACTAATGATCCATTTGCAGTCAACAATTCTTTTCCACAAGGTGTCACTTTCATTCCAGAATCTCCAAATCCATTTGCCATGTAGGACAACCATTGATAATGGACTTTATATTCAACTCTTTTTATCTGCTGTAGATGTCTGCTTTCTTAATAAAGAAGTATTAAGTTTATTTTAAAAAAAAATATTAAGTTTATTTAAACAAAAAAGAAGTATTATGTAAGCTTTCTCCTTTAATAGTTCTCCTGATCTTAATAATTCCTTTCAGATTGGTTTGAGATGGCGGACAGAGAAGGAAGTCGTATCTGGGAAAGGTAATATTTTTCTCCACTTACTGATTCGGTTAAGATTTTTCATCTCATTGTTGACTCTTCAAAAAATTTCTCCACCTTAGAAAAAATTACTTTTTTGATTTTGGTGTTTGTTATTTCAGAATTGTTATTGTAGTTTCTTTGCAAGGTACTTGTATGATGATTTTTTTTCTGAAGAATTGTATGAAGATTGTTATGTGCATTACACTAGGCTTTTAATTTCAAAATAGTATATGATGAATTTGATGTTTATTATTATTTCAAAATAATATATGGCTAATTCATTTTGATTTGCTCGTGTCCTCTCTCCTAAGACTTGAGCTCAATGTTATTTTTGTTCACATCATGTTTATTTTCAAATTGAAAACTTATTCTACCAGAAAATCTTCCCTCGGGAAGAATAAAAAGTAACATCCTTTCAAGTTATTCCGTATCATATTAAATTTGGTGGTCAGCTTTCTTCTATAGCTTCTGATTTGTTTGGCATGCTTTAATTTTACAAACTGTACATAATCTAGTATTTTTCATTCTAATCATTAGTAATCTGGATGATATTTTCTCAATAGGGTTATGTTTTTAGCCTGTTTTTAGGAATGGATCCCAGAATTTTTATTCATGGATAAATGAGTTAATGGCTAAAAAACGAAGCCTGATAGTTTAAACTTCATGAATGATTTGACATCTGAAGCCAGTTTCACACAGATCAGATGATTCATCTGAAATCTAGATATATGTAATTTTCTCTGGACTGTTTCATTGTGTCATCGAAGCTATAATATAAGATAAGTATGCTTGTAAAAATGTGGTTAATAGAATGTTTCTATAATTTCATGGTGTCAACTGGATGTCAAAGCCAATTTGGGCAAGACAAATATGTAGATGTTGATATATCGTCTCTCCCTCTGTCTCTCCTACCATCTGAATTAAGAACGAAAGGAAGATGAAAAAAATTAAATAAACACTTCTGAACTGGGAGAGAAATCGTCCTGATCTACTAAAGAAAAGACTTTAATAGTACTTTCATAGTACTTTCTGTCAGTGTAAGAAGAAAATAGGGTGCTTTAATGTCACTAAGAGAAAGCCTTTTTTTTTTCCTGAATAAAGAGTTCTGAATTGAAGCCTTGCCATTCCTGTCAGGGCAGTTCATATGTGGTAACAAGCATTGTGATGAGAAAGATGGTTTGGCGAGCTATGAGGCAAGTGTTTGTGCCTTTACTTACTGATTTGATCTCTTAACTTCTTTTAGCTTTAATATAATTATTTAAGTTGTTCGTTATAATGTCTTATCTTCCTTGATTATAATGAACAGTTTATACGGTTTGTATTGTTATAATTTAACTATCTATCATGTTTATCTAAAAAAATATAACTATGTACCATGTGATACATAGTTATATCTAAGTGTCTATATATATTTTAATATAGCACTATTTGATGATGTTGAGAATTATATTAATGCCCTATTTTACTTGTTGGTTACGAGTCTCTAATATTGGGTATATCTAAGTGTCTGACTTGGAAATTTTATTTGGATTCAATCACTAACAATCCAAAATTGGATACTAGTACTTGGATTTGTTTGATATAAAAAATAATAAAACTAATATAAGCTTTAGGTAGTTAAGATGATTTTATACAGCCATTAGTACAAAAAGATAACAATATTAGTACTATTGACCGCATATTATTTACAGAAAGAAGTTCAAGGTATAGACATTCAAGAATTAGCAGTCTCATTTTTATGTACTCTTTCACCTTCTAAGTTGAGTCTCTTCCATCATCGTAATAATTCTCCATCATAAGTTTTCAGTACACACATCCAATGTCAGACAGAGATCCCACAAGCATACTAGGGTCATGTCATGTCCAATAAGAGTGTAAGCCTAAAATTGAGGAGTCCATGCAACATAATTGGTCCTTTAGACAAAATAACTTTTTCTCACTTTGTTGCAATAGATATTTTTTTAATCTTTCTTTTCCTGCTGTTATGATCGTTTAAATTTTGGATCTTATGTTTGTATTAACAACTAAACTATATCGAAGATATCTTTACCAAAAATGTTAAAGAGACATTTGGAGATGGTGAGGGAAGCAGGAAATGGCTTGTGGAGGTCTTGCGGAACCTTAATGATTGGGAAATCAATGAATATGGAGTACTTTTTGAGTACATTAGAGTCAGTTACTTTAGAGTCGCTTATGCTGAACGAAAATTATAGCCCACCGGTTTGGTCACTTAGTGTAACACCCAACAAAACTTTTTTTTATTTATAAATATAATTTTTTTATTTAATTTATTTTATTGTATTTTATTTTATTTTAATTTAGTGTAAAAATGGAGTAAAATTGATGGAGAATTAAATTGAAAACAATTTTGAAAAAAATGGGTGAAAAATTGGGTTCTGAGAGTATTTTTGAAAGAAAAATCGGAAACCAAGGGTCAAAACGCAATTTGAAAAAAATTTGTCACTTCAGACGCCTGTTCAGTGGCCCCGATCAATTAGGACGCGCCAAGTGGCAGAGGTGCTGACGGGGGAGGCCATGCGGGGGAGCCACGTGGGTGATCCGCGTGCGCGTGATCGAATGGCTGAGGTCCGTTCTCGCGCGCACGGACGACCTGGATGCGCTCCCTCCCAAACGCAATCGAACGGCCAGATTAAAAGCGATCGGAAGGCCCAGAGTGAATCACGATGGACGGCCCAGATTGGATCGCGATGAACGACTCAGATTCACTTCCTATTTAATCACGATCGGACGATCCAAATCAAACGCGATGGACGACCCAGATCAAAAGCGGATAGGTATAAATAACCCTCATCCGCATTAAACCCTAACCCTAGCCGCCAGAACCTCTCGCCGGAGAAGACGACCCAGCCGCCGGGAAGTCGACTGCCGCCACCCGCCGCCGCACCGGAACCCTTTTTGACCGCCAAAAAAGATAAAAACTCTCTTTTGCACGAAATTCAATTTTAAGCTCACCCATGACCAAATCGGAGTGAAAAGACCGGCCAATTGGCCGGAAAACACCGACGAAGCCCAGCGGTGCCGCAGCGGAAAACTTTACAAACTGCCTCCGATGAGACCCTTTCCGATTCCCGTTTCGCATAATTTTTTCATCGTTGTGATCACCGTTTTCTTCTCTATAGGTTGACTGAAGCGAAACATCCAACTGCAACGTGAGTCGGAGGAGCCGCCGCACCGGCGAGTTTCGACTTTTTGTGTTTTTTTTTTGCCAAACGAGGCCCTTTAACGTGTTTGCTCGCAGAATCGATGTAAAATCGACCGAATTCGGCCAAAAACAGCCGACCTAAGGCGGATCGTCGCCGCAGGCAGCGTCGCTGGAGTACGGCAGAATTGCCGTGCCGGATTTTCGAAATTGGCCGAGTGGGTTCTGGGACTGATTTTGGGTTTATTTGGAACATTTATAAGTACTATAAGCGCGTTTGAGTTTCCGGAAAAAAATTCAGGGAACCCATGGACCGCCCCATAAACGCAGTAAACCGTTTAGCTTTTCGGTATCAAATCGAGTAAGGATCCCTCACCCTATTCTCTATCATATAATTGAAGTTTAAATAAAAAATAATGTGGTATTTTGTACAAATTAAATAAATGTGCATAATTAATTACGGATTACTAATGAAGCTCGAGCCGGAAATTACTCTCTGTTGATCTATTTCACAGTTTAAAAGCATGATAGTATCTGATTATTCTATTTTATGGTTTGAATGCATGTATTGCTGCTTTACGTGACTACTGTTTGATTGGGATTTGAGATATGATTGCATTACCTGATGCATGTTTATTTGTTTATGTGATTACGTTTGATTTAGTAATAGATACTAGACTGAAAAAAAGAAAAGTTATGTGATCAAATAAGCAGATGTAACGACAGCCTTACTAGATATGTTGGGAGATGGTGGACGGAGCGGGTACATAGGGAACCCTACTGTAAACGTTGTCTCATACCGGACGGGGTATGGGGACGGCCCGCTTCACCCTTATACCGGATGGGGTATTGAGATTTAATGTTTTGGCGCTCATACCGGACGGGGCATGGGAACAGTCCTATAATTGAGATTGTTGAAGGAAAGGGTTCATGTGTAGCGGGAACATCCCTATGAACCTTCATAGATATTAGTAGGCTGGTGAAAAGGAAAACAGTTATGATTTGGTTTATTGTTAATAGATATGAATTTATGATATGTTTTATGTCACTGATTGTTCATAAAGTTATGATCTGTATGTTATTATTGTCTCCATAGATTGTTTTCATAAATTTCACTATGGTAAGTGAACGGTAAATGATTTTATGATTGATAAATGTAGTGGTTTAAACTTAATGCTCCATTAGTGGTTTTCGATTTTATACCAACCTTTGATTCTGTGTTGGTGATATAGTGTAATATCCTTACTGGAGTAGTGTAGCTCATCTTTTATTTAATTATTTTAGATCAAGAGAATTAGGTTCCAGAATTCGATCCACAAGAAAAGTGCGAGTAGATGTTAGATATTTTCTATTTGTTTTCTTATTTTTCGTGTTTCTTTTAAAGAATTAATTCCGTAATATTTTTAAATACTTTTAAATTATTGTGTAAGGAATGTAAAGTTTAACCTTTTATTTCGCTTCCGCACTTAAGTTATTATATATTCCCTTTTGGATTTCTAGGGCTGTTACACTTAGCACTACAGGAAATTCACTGTTGGGTCCCTCTACAGATACCTGGCTAAGAAAGAGCCCATTGAAAGCAATTTTACATACAAACAAATATGGAAGGTGAAGGCCCCACCAGGGGTAGTTTTCTTCGCTTGGGAAGCAGGCTGTGGGTGTATCTTGACATTGATAAGCTGAAAAAGAGAGGAAATTTGTGGTAAAGCAATGCTGCTTATGCAAGAGGGCGGAGGATTCCTGCAACCATGTTCTACTTTGGTGTCCCATTGCGCATAGCTTGTGGACTATGGCATATGGGATTCTTGGTTTCAATTGGATTATGGCAGGCATTCTAAGGAGTGAATTATGGGCATGGAAAGGATTGACTGAGCAGAAAAAATATTTGGGGCTTATCCCCCTCAGAATCTTTTGGGTAGTGTTAAAAGAAAGAAATAAGGGAGTTTTTGAGGGGGTGGAAGAAGGTATTAATAAGATTAGAGAGAAATGGTTCCAAATGCTGGATTTTTTGGTTATCCGCTGTTGTACTCCATGAAAAATTTAGGATAACTAATTGATGTTTTTACTGACTTGTAAATATTTTTGTACATGGGTTTGCATCCCCTTAGTGGCTATAATGAGTGATACATTTTATATTTGTTATTTGAAAAAATTAAAAAGAATCTTCACCTAAAAAGAGCAAATATCCAATTTGGTCCAAAGTATTTGTCGAAGAATGTACCATATATAACTAAGAGAGAATTAGGTTAAAGAACAGTAGGGTAAAATAGACCCTATGTAATTAATTATTTGGTTCCTTTTCGGTTCTAGAAAACCTTTATATAGAAGACTTTGATATTCAGTAAAATACATACTCAACTATTCTCAACATGGTATCAAAACCTTATGAAAAAAACTTCAGACCTATTTCACAAATCCTAATCGATCTTCATTGTTTGAAATAAGAAAAAAATTCCCAAGGGGCCAGCTTTCATTGGCGGCCACCACATCCTTACCGCTGGCCACCAGACCCAAGTCGGCCTTCATAGCTAGGCTCTAAGCAGCCTCCATAGCTGGAGAATGCACATTGCTGCCTTTTATGCGACTGCACTATCCGGGCAGCCAGCTATTGGTGCTGCTAGTCACACCTACAGGCCCTGCTCCAGCCACAGATTGCTCCAACTGGACCTGCACCAGCTACCACTAAGCAGGCTTGCCTAGCTAGAACAACCGCGCACCACCAAAGCAACCCCTTCAGTTGTGTGTCCAGCCTCTATCTGCATGCAGCCTAGCCATACATAGCTAGTCCTGTGCCACTCTGCCCAGCAAAAGCACCTCACCTCCAGCCGCGTTCAGCTGTTGGCCCAGTGTGCATCTCAAATAGCAGCAAACCCAGCTGCAGGCAAGCCACCTAGCTGTGCGGTTGCCACCACTTTCTGCTCCAACCACTCAGCCACCTTGTTGGCATTGCACCAGTAGCCCACTCTAGCTGTTGGACAAGCTGTTGCTGCGGTATACTGCATCATTGGCCAGCATCTGCGGTGATTCTTTTTGCCACTATCCAGCCACAACAAGCGGTATATTTCACCTACTAAACTGATATTTATTGCCTAATTTTCGGATCATGTCAGAAGTAACCTTGCATGGCAACTTCAAAACTCATTAGATTCAAAGTAGAGATTGAAAGACAAAGGGTTTGGCCCTTGGAGAAACCCACAGGTATAATTAATTGGCACACTCGGTATGTTTTCTACTTTACATGAACCAAATGTCTCAGATAACCTTTTGTACTATCCTCAATTGTAGATTCGGTAGTCACACATCACATGACCAACTCTAAATATTTTAACATCTTGTCCTGTGTTCCAATAGTAAGAAAATAGTTACCACCGATGGTTCATGAATCATTGTAGCAGTAGTTGAAAATATAAAATTTAGTTCCCGTTTTACACTTAATGATGTGCTTCATGTTCTCAAATTATGCACAAATCTTATTCAATGTGCAAACTATCACATGATATCAATTGCAAAGTGGTTTTTTTTTCATCTCATTGTGAATTTAGGATCAGTCGGCGGTGAGGATAATTGGACATCTGAGGCACAAAACATATTACTTCTTGGATACACTTGAGATGCCATATTCCATCCTCTCCACTAGTAACTTATGTAAGATGGTTACACTATAAATGATTGGGACATTATTCCTTTTTTATTCTCGAAGTTATATTTTCCTCCTTGTTTAAAAGTTTCAATAATGAATATTTACATTGTAATACATTTGAATTGACAAAATACAAACGGGTAAAGTTTTCTCTACGTGAGTATGGTCAATTAACCATTCTAGTAAACATGGCCAAGAAGCTGGAAGCCATTGAGAGAAGGTTTCTTTGGGGTGACATGGAGGATAGAAGGAGATATCATTTCTTGGCGTTAAGCAATTCAGAAAACCACTATCTCTTGGTAGTTTGAGTTTGCGGTTTTTGGTTGAGATGATGAGGCTTTGCAAGGTATGTTGTGGAGGTTTTTGACCAAGGAAGAAGCCCTTTGGAGAAGAGCGATTGTAGAAAAATATGGCATGGATGAGAGAGGCTGGTTCACCAGAGTGGGTTCGAGACCACATGGGAAAGGCCTATAGAAAAAAATTAGTTTATGCAGGGATTATTTTTAAGTGAACATCTGGTGGAAGGTTGGTAAGGGGGATAGGATCAGATTTAAGAAGACTAGTGGTTGGAGGATGGTACACTTTACGTTATTGCTCAACATAAAGAGATCAAGATCCGCAATTCTTTTGTGGAGGTTGAAGGAGGGGTGAAAGAATGGTAGCTCTTAGTGATGAGAAACCTGAATAATTGGGAGATTGGTGAATATGAGAACCTGTTGAGCACTCTATCCTTGGTGACTCTAGATGGGAGCGATGATATTCTCCTATGGCGTGGTACAACAAATGTGTCTTTCACTGTCTAATTTTTTTATAAGCAGCTGTTCAAGCATGATGGTAATAGCTTTACTCTCCCATTCAGATAGGTCTGAAAGGTCAGAGTTCCTCCTCGTGTATGGTTTTTTGCATGGGAGGCCAATAGGGGGGTGTATTCTGATAATCGATAAAGTTAAAGAAGATAGGATAAGGATCTTGTTGAACGCTTGTTATCCTTTACAAGAGGGCTAAGGGGACTTGCAAACATATTTTTGCTATGATCTTCTGTGGGTCTTCAAGCCTTTGGAACTTTGGGTATATAGTCCTATTTAGTGTATTAGCTGGATGATTAACCAGGTTTCAGTAAAGAAAGAAAAATTTGGGCGTGGAAAGGATATGGGGTGGTA
>NW_019014567.1:179302-192162 GCF_000150535.2 Carica papaya
TCTGACTGAGTTCTGAAATTTACAAAAGTCATTACTTTTATTTGACTATATATAAATATTATTTTTAAATTCTAAGTCAATCAAATTTAGTGATGGAGTATAACATGAATTATTAGCATAATTTAAATAAATAATTTTAAAATAATACAAATTTACTAACAAATGAAGTAAAACTATAAATTATTATAAGTATGCTAAAAAAAATTCCAAATTTTAACCATGAATACAATTTTTTGAATTTTCTAAAAAAAATTATGAATATAATCTCCTAAAAGGAAAAAAAAAAATACCAAGAAAAAAATAAAAATAATGTAAAAAAATGAGGTAGAATAGGACAAATTTCTCTTCATGTATGTATGTATGTATGTATATATGTATGTATGTATACGTGTATAAATAAATATATTGTTTCAAAGGTGTCCAAGGTCCATATAGTGTGTTTTAGTGCGCGCATTAATGTGCCAGCTCAAACATAGCAAATGTCTTATTTGACACATTCATCCCTCTTGCCACGTGTCCAGATCTCGGTGCTCGAAAAGCCAGCTTGGTTTACACGTTTCTCGAACCCTTTGACTCACCACCATCTTTTCCTTTTCCTTTTTTACATTTTTCTAAATAAAAAATTTAAAGATATAATTATTTTATGAAAATAACGAAATATCAAAATTTTATTATTTAGTATAATTTATATCACATTTAAATTAAATTATAAATATTTTATTACAATTATATTTTTTTGAATTTAAATACTCATAACAGATTAAATTTTAATTTAATTTTTTAATAAATTTTTTTATTATTATATTATGTATTTTTTAAAAATATTTACTAATCAAATTAACTTCATAATTAATTTAATTTTAAATGATTATCTTAATAATTGAGTCGATCTTTGTCCAAAAAATTTAAAGATTATAAAACCCATTACACCTTATAATAAATTAAAATATTATAAATTATTTTCTCATAAAAAAAATAATTTTCAAACAAAAATACAATAGAAAGTATGATCACATTTCGAATTTATAATTTTTTTAAAAGAATTTAATTAAATATTGGGTATTTTATTTTCTAAAAAAAAAAACCAAAAATAAGAAGTTGCTTGTAAAAGTGAAAAATACAAGTTAATGATTGCAATTTAACTTTTTAAAACTTGAAATCAAATCCTTACAAGTTGGGTAAGAAGATAATCATTTCATGATTTTTTTAAACTTAAAAAAAAAGAAAAAAAAAAAAAAACTCTTTAATTAAAAAATTCATTTTTATTTATATTTTTTTTTTGGCTGCTTGCTACCTAGGATGAAAACAACAATACCGTCACCAAACGGCAAGGTGTCGTTATAACGCCGTTAATCGACCAAAAAAGTAGAGTTGACGGAGTTAATTAAAAAACAATAGATATGTGTCGAAAACGTGTCCAACTCCTACACACGTGGGCCCCACCGCATCGTTCGAATTCTGACACGTCGTGTGCTGCTCACATGCGCTGGCAACTTTCTTTAGTGTTATTTATTATTAACCTTTCCACTAATTATTTATTTATTATTAAAAAAGTTATATATATATATATATATATATTTATTTTCAAAAATTAAAATATTTTTTTTTAGTTTCCTAATTTGTCTCCTTATATCCAAATTCTCTTTGCCTTGTACTTTCCTCTTTCACCCAAATAAACTAAATGGGTAATTTATTTATTTTAATTATAATACAGTTAAATTTATTTTAAAAATTCGAAAATAAAAATTAAAAGGGTTTATTTTTATTTTTATTTTTTTTTTATTTATTATTTTGTTTGGTGAGGTATGAAGACAAGAACAAAGGAAATGGTTGAAAATTGACTTATTTGATCTTTGTTGAAAACAACTCTTCAACCAAGTTTTTATGACTTTTATGTTAATAAATAATAATTATAATATAATCTTCATAATTTTAAAATTAATATATATATACATGTGTATATATATCTCCATAAGTATTGCAACAAGATCATGACATATACCTGCTGCTGCTTCTATGACTTGGTCATCCAGAAATTAGACTTCAAGTAGACTTATCTTTTTTTCCTTGCTTTTTTAATATATCTACACACACACATATATATATATATGTATGTATGTATTCAAGTGTATAAGGAGATATCAGTTATATGGGTAACTAATTTTTTAAACTAAAAATAACTAGACCATATTACATATATATATATATATATGTATATATAGGAAAATTTATAGGGACAAGGGTACTTAAGTTAATAATTATTTACATTGCATCCAAAGTAATTATTACATTGTATTAAACCACAAATTATGAGAAAGTGATACTATAAATATTTATTTATTCATTTATTTTTAAAAACTGAGACTGAATTTTAGTTTATATTAAAAATTATATTATACATATTTTGTTAAAAAATAATAGTATGCAAGTAAAAAATTAATTAATAAATGTAAAATAATTATAATATTTTCTTTTTAAAAATAATAATAATATTATAATTTGTGATTTAATTCATTATTATAACAGTATAATTATATATATAAGTAAACAAAAATTACGTAATATTTAATTTTTTTAACTGAGATAATTATGAAAAATTAAAAAATTAGATGTAATTTATATAAAAAATAATCAGGGGTAATTTTGACTTTTTATAAATCTAATACAATATTTCTTTAATTTTATTTTATTTTTCTTCTCATCGAATTATAGAAAAATAAATAAAATAAAAAAACCACAAATTCTCCAAATTTTTATTTAAAAAAATATCACAAAATTCTTATTATTCTTCTTATTAAATTATTATTTGATATATATATGTGTGTGTGTGTATATATATATATGTATATATATATATATATATTTGTTTTTTTTCTTCTTCTCCATCAAAATAAATGACACTCTCTCTTAAGGTTGCAGAGAGAAAAATATGAACCTATCTCCATGAACTTCGATTCTCGAAACGGAGAGGTGTAAGGGTTTTGAATTCTCTGCTTCTCATCCCCACAGTAAGCTTCTCTGCATTTATCTTCTCTATCGTCGTCCTCATCAGAATCGGTCTCTTTTTTCATGGGTTTTCTTTTTTGTTGGTTGGAATTTCGTTTCAGAATTTTTGCTTAGCTTGAAGGCAACACCTTCTCCTTGTCGATTCTGATGACTTTTTTTCTCATGTAAGGTAGCGGATTCTGTTTGGATGATGAGAAATTTAAGCAGAAATGGAATTCTGAGTTTTTAAATGAAAAAGATGTTTTTTTTTTCTTTTTTGAACTTTTATTTTTTCACTTTGTACTATGTATGTTGTAAGAAATGGAGGATGGGCTGGAAGTATAATCGTCCTGATGGGATATTACTCCGGAGTGAATTAATTTTATCTGTATCAGTTGGATTTTGCTATAAACTTGTATGGGATCTTGAATTATGAGTTTGCTTTTTATTTTATCAGGTTTTGATATATTCTACTAGGTCCAATACCATCCTAAATGGAGCTTTTTAGTTCAGTTTCTTTGCTAAGGATTACTTTTTCTTCCCCTTTTTTATGGATTATACAGTTAGTTTTCCATTCAAAATTATTTGTTTGATTGGTTTTTTCCTCTTCTGAAGACTAATTTATCGTTTAATTACCGTGCATGCGGTTTTCCTTTTCTGGGGCTTACTTTACCAAGCTTTCTATTTAAATGATTGAAGGGAAGGCTTCAAATTTTAACTGTAGTCTAATGGTTAGTGAGGGATTTGTCACTGTTGGGATATTCTTCTTCCTTTTCTGTGTTCTTGTATTCTGTGAAGATCCTGTGGTTTGTATATTAGCTTCATTCTTGTTTGTGTTTCATGTTTTTTCTTAACAAATTACCTTAGGTTCTTTTTTGTTTAATTAATTTCTGTATATCAAATTTAGTTTTTGACTTGTAATTATATCCTTCAGCCTTGGCAGGGTAATTGCTATTCTGATACCTTCTTTCGGATGCATAGACTTTAGATGTTTACTACTAGAGCTTTGGATTATGCCATTGATTGGATGGCCATTTGGATGTGTGTTTGTTGTTCATCTTAATTCTGTGGATCATGCTTTTTCTCCTTTTTGGGGTGAGCATGTTAAAATTAATGTTTTTTTTTTGGTAATTATGTGTTGGGGATTAAATTTTCATTATTTCATGGGAATAAAGCTGTAACAATGCCGGCGAAAAATGAAAATGGAGATCGGCGGCTAGACCATGGTGGTCAGGATATGTTGCACTCGTCTTTATATTCCCAGCCTTGGTGGCATGGAGTTGGGACAAATGCCTCCTTAGGTGAACCTGCTCCAAAAACGTCTTCAATGGAACACCTTAATGATTGTTATGCAAATGAAGCTACCCGTCCTCAACCCAATGGTTGCATGGCTGATGGAGGTATTTTCAATAACAAATGCAGATAGCTCTAGTTCATAGTTTGGATCCTAGACTTCAAACTAACATTTATTTCAGTGAAATTTATGGTGTATTTGCATAACGCAATTCTTATGGTGAAGTTTTGTCTGCGATATTTGATTCAAGTAATGCTTTTTCTAATTATTTTATTTTCTGGATACAAATGCCATTTCTATTAATTCTCTTGTTGGATTCTCCTCAATTTTTTTTTATATTGGACTCTTCTCATAGTTGAAACGTCTATGTTTTTGGAATTGTGAGCTTATGTTGCTGAAATAGGGTTTGCTTCCCATTTTGTTGAATTTCAGTAATCTCAATTATGCATTTTTCAGTATGCGAGGTCAATATTTGTAAAATTCTATTCCCAATTCAGCAGTGTTTTTATCCAATTATTTTATTTTGGAAAATTAAAGCTTACTTAACGATAAGAGAAAAACTTCAACTGTAGAAATGTATTTCCCCCCTTATAGGAGATGAAGATAGACAAGGAATATGCTTAGCTGTTTCTTTTTTTTTTTCCCCTTCATGCCCATTACATGGGATGGAGCTCATGGCTCGAATCTGTACCTTTTAAAAATGGATAAAAGTACTGACCACTGAGTTAAGGGGTGGTTTATAATATGAGTAGCTGATTTGATAGAGAGAGCAATTTTCCTACCAGACAAAATGATGTATGCTTCTTCTTGGGCTGCTTATCTTGTCTAGTCATTGTCTTTTTCTAAGGTCATACCCTGAATGGAATATTTTAGGTCTTTTTGGATATGATCAGCAGTTGCCCTATTGTATTTTTCTGATCAATTGTTAAGCACAATGAAACTGATCGTGGGAGATAAATGAAATAGCGTTTAACATTTCAGCTTTGAATGGTGATGGTGGATTGGTTTTGGAAATTAACACCTGGAGCTCCTTTTGCTTCTAAAATAGTAACAAAAATCCTCCTTTGTAACTTAGCCTGCCATTTACTACTAGCACAGAACATAAAGCATCGTGAGATCTGAATGGGTGACAAAAGGATTAATTGAAGTTTAAACAACTTCTTATGGTCATTATACTGCTGTCTGCTTGATGATTTGTCATTCAATTTCAATGATGGCAGCTTTTGTACAATATATATATTATTGGGAATTCTTTTGTACCTTATGTAGTTTACTCAGTCTTTGATTGTAGTGATTTATAGTCAAATTTTCCAGCTGCGAGCTCACTAGTCAGTTGTGCTAGATATTAGTAAGTTGATGTTTTAGGAATAGCTGTAGGAAGGAGTAGGGGTGTCGGATTTTGTGCAAGAGAAATATGCTGTGGAAGAAAGGAGTTGAAAATTTACTGAAATTTGCATGAAATGGATTGCAGGTTTCTGGTGAGAAGCTACAAATACGCTTCTAATGAAGAATTTTAGTACAGTAGGTTTAGCACGTGCAACGGTTTGCTCGAGAATGGTTTGGGGACTCTTTTAGAATTAAGCTATGTGGATTTAAGGGCTGATTTGAGACTTCTATCTCCAATTGCAAATTTCACTGAAAAAGCAGAGTTTTTATGAAAATGAAGCTGGATATTGCAACAGGGAAGAAAAAAAAGTAGGAGATAATAAGATAGAAATCCAAGCATTATTCCTCATCAAGGTTGAAATGCATAGTCATTAATTACTTACCATTATAGGAGTTGTGTCCTATTATTGGTTGTACTTATGTCAAGTTGTTTTAATTCTTTGATTAGACAATTTTTTTTTAGATAATACTTTTTTTAAAGATAATTTTGATTAGACAATGTTATAGTTTGATAAAGTCAAAACTGAGACGGAAGTCGGAAAAATCCCTAGTATTTATGTTTGTTGAACTATTATCTACTCTGATGGTTTCTAGCAAACAATTAAATCACATGAATGGTTTGCTAGCACGAATTGTTAGTAGTAGACTGTTAAAGTTGCATGAATTGTTTCGTGCTAAGATGGCTCGAGTGCTACTTAATATAAGCTGATAAATGTGTCAATCTCTTATTGGATGTCAAGTCAAAACTATGGACGACTCAATATAAATAACCTACATGTTTCCCAAAAGGAAATCTTTGTTTGTACAAACTACATATCCCTAACTTCATATTTCAAGAATGTGCAAGGCTTAATTTTTTTTATCATCCTAAAATGGGGAAGAGAAAATGGAAGAAGCAAAGACAGTTAGAACATTTTAAATTTGTTAGGAAGATTGCCGCTTACGTATCAGTAATTTATGGAAGAAGAGGAGCTATATGCATACATAAAAAAAAATTTAATTTTGAAATAAGTATAATTTAATGAACTTGAAGTCAATTGGCTTTTTCCCATACAGAGTATGCAAAATATCTCATATGCATTGGTAACAATATCGAGTGAAAATTTGGTGGAAAACCGTATCTTCCCTTCCCATCTGAAAGAAGGATGTGAGAGAATCTCTTAGGCGTTATAGGTTGCATGTGCATTTATATAGTATGACACTGAAGTACGTTTCTGTTTTTGGATCAGGTAGCAATAATGGACGTGAAGACCGACATCTCAAACATATTCCATCAACAACAGCCCTTCCTATGGGTGAACACCTGGAATCAAATTCCCAGATGGAATTAGTTGGTCATTCAATTGTAAGATCTCTGTCCCGCTTCCTCCCGATATGGACATGCATTACGACCACCATAAAACCCCCCCACCTCCAAACAAAATAACCATGTGGACATGCATTTATTAACACATTCAAGATTGATTTGCATACGTTGACATGTGTAAACTCACATATACAAATGCACACGTAGTACTGCATGCGTTATGAAAAAGATGTTTATCTCTAAAAGTTTGCGTTCCTTATTTATGCAAATACAGCTAGGATTCTGAATTCTTGAAAGTTACAGGTTTTGACATCATATCCATACTTGGATCCACAGTACGGTGGAATTTTGGCTTCTTATGGGCCACAAGCCATGGTACGTGTTTGTGCAGTCTCTTTTCCATTTTAATCATAAGAAAGACTGTTTTAGTTCGACAGTGATTAGAATAAGATGATGTGTTGATAGAATCATTATTTGTGTGCACATAGTGATTGTCAGGCTAAGACTGTCTTCTTTATGCTATGGCTGCTGCTGATAAATAGAAGGTTTTTAACCAAAAGCCTCACAAGATTTGATAATCATTCTGTCTTTGCATTATTTTAAAGCAAAATCTTCACCATTCTATAAATAAATTTAAATCGGTAAAGTATTGGCATCTTTTTCTTTTCTTTTCCGAATCATCAATAGTAGAAGGTTTAGATTCTTCTTATATATTGAATGTTTGTATGGGCTTTCCAATTAGAAAGCAAAAGCATTTTCTTAACTTTTTTCCTTCTGAAGCATTTTTGAATGTATATCCAAAAATATTCACAAAATAAATGAGGAAAATTTTGATTCATTTGGTGTGCTGATACAGTGTTTAATGACATCAATTGGTTCTGGCAATGTACCACAGATTTCTAAGACTTCCTATTTAAATGTTTTGCACTTATTTTTCCATCCACTCTTTCTACATCTTCAGGTGCCACCTCCTTTGTATGGAATGCATCATGCTAGAATGCCTTTGCCTCTTGAAATGGAAGAGGAGCCTGTTTATGTCAATGCGAAGCAGTATCATGGTATTCTTCGAAGAAGACAGTCGCGTGCTAAGGCTGAGCTTGAAAAGAAAGTGATAAAAGTTAGAAAGGTTCATGTTGCTATCAGTAAATTTTTGTTAATCCACTGGAATCAATTATTTGTTTTTCATGGTAGCCTAGAAAGGTGTATGTCTCAACTTTCCTTCTTGTTTCCATAGCCATATCTTCATGAGTCTCGTCACCTGCATGCTATGAGAAGGGCAAGGGGTTGTGGTGGTCGTTTTCTTAATACAAAGAAGCTTGACGGTGATGCTGAGAATGGAGCATCAGAGAAATGCATGAATTCAGTTGGAAACCTTTCGACAAAACATGGCTCTGAATGCTTACCTGCCAATGGAACTGGAAATCTGGTTTCCTCCAGTAATCAAAAAGGAAATGGCGCAATGGTTAATGACTTGCATAAACTAAACCACTCTTCCAGTGTTAACAGCAATAGCCATGGCCTATCATCAGCATATCATGCTGGAGGGAGGGACTTCCTAGATCGGGAAAGGGGTAGTACGTTCAGCAATGGGGCTCCACAAGGAGCTCCTCCCCATTAACTGGAAGTGCTTCTTTAAGTGGAGGGCCCCTTCAGCACTGCCTTGCTGGTTTGGTTTCTCATCACTCTCCAATATATCCAATTTACAATTACTAGTTTGCCGGCTGAGTTCATGTCTAATCAATGAGTGACTTGTTTGGTGCAGGCAATGCTAAGGGCATTTTCCCTCCTGTTTAAGGGTGCAACGACCCTCTGACTGGTGTGATCCCAGGCAATTCATTCTTGGCTTTGGTATACTAGTGTTGGGGTAGGATGAGGAAAAGAAAATCTAGCAAACTTGTGTCCTATCATTCCTTTGTTACTTCCTTGTCTTTCCCCACTCACTCTCTGTCTGTAAAAATTTGCTGAAAAAGTGAAATGTATGTGGTGGGTAGGATATTTAGCTGTGAATGTGGATTAAACATCTATATTTGAACGTTTGAAGAAGTTCGACTCCCTTTGATCGAGGGTCTGATATAACACCTCTATAGGTGTCCCTGTTAACAATGTCAGGACTCTTTTGCTGTTTCTTCTCCTTTTGTGTGAGCTCTTTTGCTCCTACAATTTCCCTTTAACTCATCTGGTGGCTGCTGTACTTGTTTTTGCATGTTAAGAGTCCAGTGTATATAATTCTGTTTGCCATTTTAACATTTCTTCTGGGTTTTCTCTTTGAGGGGAGATTTTCTGTTAAAATTCTGATTTTGTAAATTGAGAGATTTTTTCTTCTGTCAAATCCCTCTTTTGCAGGAGAGAGGGAGGAGTTTGTTTTTATTTTTGTTTTTAGAGTTATGAAATTGTTTAATGAAAAGAAGAAAAAAAGAAATACCAAAAATCTGGGCCGAGATTTCAACCAAACCCGGACCGGCCCAGTAGCTCCATTTCTTCGTCCTACTGAACCAAACCCGGACCGGTTTCCCAATTCCCTTCCTCATGCCTCAAAACGACGCCGTTTTGCGATGCAAGTCTTCCTTCAATTCTAGAAGACGACAAAAGTGAGAGTTTAGGGTTCGTGGTTTCTTTTTCCTCTGGTTTCCGAAAGGGGCGAAGGCAGATGTTAGGTGCGATGGTAATGGTGGTTTGAGTGAAGCAAAAAGGAAGAACTCGAAAACAAGCAGAAGAGGCAGAGAGATGACATGAAAACAGAAGCAAAACAGAGAAAAGGAACAGAGAAAAAAAGCATAAATGGGTCACAGTGATGATTTAACTTGCGGAGAAGAAGAAACGAGCTACCATGAAAATTTTCATACCAGATAGATGCTAGGTATGCTGACAGATTCTCTCTCAGTATTTTTTTGTTTTCATCTATCTATAACGAGTTTGGTTAGGGCTTCACCTTCTTCAGCAGATGCAATTACAATGTACATATCAGTTGTTAATTTTGTCTATTGGCGTCGCCTTCTCCGGTAGAGTAGTGAACTCTCTCGCTAATGGCTTATGTGTTTCATATCACTTATCTATTTTCTCGACTCACTCTCTCTCCATGTGCTTCTTTTGGGGGTTGATATCTATTCTTCCCAGTTTCATGTGGGGTTTTGTTTTTAGAAGAAAACTTTTGAACTGTCTACTGTTTTGTTAAGTTTCAAGAAATTTCTGAAAATATAATTTCCATGTACTAAAATAGCTAGATTCTCTTCTCCAAAGAAACAAACGAGCTTTGTGTATGAAAAGTGAAGTTTTTATCTCTGCAATTATTTTGGATGAACAACTTTTCTTCTGTAGACTTCAATTTTTCTTTTTTAAATGTATTTTTGGAGATCTTAGAGCTAGTTCTTTTTCCGTGTGTTTTAAAGTGGGGAAAATGAAAATGGCTAAAATAACAATTGGGTTTCTTATAGAAATGGAAAGAGGTTGATGTCCTGTTCATTTGGGACTATGGTGTCGCATATTGTGTTTATGATGCTTACTATTGATTTGCCTACAAGCTGCATCATTGTGTTTATTCTTATTTTTGCACTAGTCCCTGTGATGAAACATTTAGTAATCTGAATATGTGCATGAAATATGTGAAATGGTGCTCCCTTTTTGCAACTTATTGCAGAGGTTGAGGAACTATGAAAAATTTTCATGCCAGGTAGATGCTAGGCATGCTGAGGGATTCTGTTTCAGTAATTTTTCTAGTTTTCGTCTGTATATCTTTTGAGAACTAGAATCAATGGGTACCCAAATAAGTAAAGGGTAGGGCTTTGCTTTCTTCTGGACCACATGCAACTGCATTGTTATCAGTTGTATGATTTTCTCTACCTACTTGCCCCTTCTACCTGCTTGCCCCTCGCAAATGAAGTACTAAACTTTCTTGCTACTTCCTTCTGTTTCAAATTACTTGTCTAATTTTCTCTAGTTACTTTTCACCCCATGTGTATTTATATGGGGTTTACTATCTACATTTCCTGACTTCATCTGGGTTTTTGTTTTTAGAAGAGAATTTTTAAATTATCCAGTGTTTTGCTTTTAAGTTTCAAGAAATTTCTAATAAAATAATTTGCAATTGAGTAAAAAATGTCTCTAACTATTTTGGATGCAGGTTTTCTCCTTCAGAATGCAGCTTTTTAAAGATGTTTTTGGATATTTGAGAGTTAGTTCTTTTTCTGTGTATTTTAAAGTAGGGATAATGTTGGTTAAATTAAAATTTGGGTTGCTTATAGAAATGAAAATCTGTTGATTTCATGTTCATTCGGAACTATGGCTTAGGCACGCATTGCGTTTTTGATTATTACTATTAGTTGTCCTTTAAGCTGCATCATTGTTTTTATTCTAATCTCTATGTTTCTTGTCCCTATGATGAAACATTTAGTAATCTGAAAGTTATGCATGAAATATGTGAAAATGGTGCTCCCTTTCTGCAACTTATTGCAGAGGGTTGAGGAACCATGAAAAATTTTCATGCCAGGTAGATGCTAGGCATGCTGAGGGATTCTGTTTCAGGATTTTTGATTTGATCAATATATTTTTGATCGTTTATTCTTGGTGTTGTGGTTTGAATACTTGTATACATGATTATTGATTAGTGTTAGACATCTTTCTTGGTCTTTTGCATTTTTGATTTGATCTATATATTTCTTGATCATTTATTCTTGGTAGTGTGGTTGTAATACTTAATATGATTATTGATTAGTGTAATATGTAAGACATCTCTCTTGATCTTTTGCATTTTTGATTTTATTGAAGTTCAAGATTGCCCTTACCAAACTTGACCTAATTAAGTTTAAGATTGCCTTTTTTTGAGTAGGAAAAAGAAAAACTATATAGACTATACTATGTAGTTTTGAGACTATGCTTTAGACTATATGGTATATAGTTTTGAAATTATGCTTTATGGTTGGCTGAAAATTGAAATGTATTTGTGTATATTTTCATGGAATGAAGAAATACTTAAAAGCAAGAAATACAACTTGTTAATTTGAAACATGAAAATATATGCAATGTATATATGCTTAACAATTCTACATAAAGACATTCAAAGAATAATTAGTGATATGTTATTGAACTTATTTTACAATTAAATTTAAATAATAATTAGTGATATATGATATTGAATTTATTTTATAATTAATGTAGAAATTTAAAATTTAAAAGAAAAGAAAATTAAAAATTAAATGCGGAAGGGGAAATAATAGAGTTAGAATTTTTATTTTTTAAATAATAATTTTATTAATTTATAAATAATTCTTTATTAAAGGGGTTGAATATAAATGTCTTGTAAAAACAATTTGCGGTATTGTGAAATATCGCTGGCCAGTCCATTTTTAAGATTACATTCAAGTTTTCCGTGTAAATCTTCATTAAGTACATTCTTAATTTTTTATGTGCTACATCTATGATACAAATTCTGTATATAACCTCCCATAATAGTGTTCTACTCCTAGAAGTAGACATAAACAATACAGAATCAAATTTTTCAGCTAATACATTCAAGTTGGGTATAAAAACATGTGAGATAAATGAATGTGAGACGTCAGTATCAATCAAAATATGTGTAAGATAAGTACAAATAGTGTACGTATCCTATATCATGTATAAATTGATTTTTACATCTTGTTGAGTGAGGTTGTAAGTTTTACCATAAATAAGAGGTCTGGTATGGTTCTAATTCTTCGGACATTTTTCGTGTAGTGCTGGACACTCCTACATATACTGCAAGTATTGTTGAGGTGATAGCAGAGTCGGTCTCCATGATCCTTGTCATAGTGCTGGTAAGTCCTACCGCGTCCTATTACCGGAATCTGAATAGGAGCATGAGTAACTGGTCTAGATCTCTTGTTTTGCTGAATAGGTGCAGTGGGTGTTGGTCTACGG
>NW_019014567.1:249236-263936 GCF_000150535.2 Carica papaya
ATATATATATATATACACACATATATTTATTTATATAATTTTTTTATAAATTACCCATTTGGGTGTGATTAAAAACTGAAACTGGGAATTAAATTTGTTTTTTTAATAAATTAATGAATGTAGATATATGGAACACTGGAGGCTTCGGATAAAGAATCAGATTATGAGAAAGACAGAAAGCACTGGCTTGGTTTTGTGAACATTCAAAACTTGAGAGTAGAAGGTGGAGGAATCATCAATGGCAATGGAAGAAAATGGTGGCAGAGATCTTGTAAAATCAACACAAATCTTGTAATGCAAATTTAATTTCTTCTTAATCCATGCTTAATTAATTAATCAATAAATTAGAAATTGTTAATCAGTACTAATATCACTTGTCATGTGTCTTGCAGCCTTGCCAGGATGCACCAACAGTAAGTTCATATACCCTCTTAAATACTTAAATAATACAGTAACTTAGCTATCACACACACACACAGACACATATATATATATATAATCTCTTGTAATTATATATACTAATAATTAATTAATTTTTCTGCAGGCTGTTACTTTTTCTGAATGCAAGAACTTGATAGTGTCAAATATTTGGTTCCAAGATTCACAAAAAATGCACGTTACATTTCAAAATTGTTTCAATGTGAAGGCATTGGATTTGGTGGTGACTGCTCCAGGAAACAGTCCCAACACTGATGGAATTCATGTCACTGGAACCCAGAATGTCTTCATTCAAAATTGTCTCATTAAAACAGGTATAATTAATTAATTAATTAATTTAATTAACCAACGAATTTGTTTGTAATTAAATTAATTACTTTCTTTAACTCAATTTCTGATTATATTGAATTAGGTGATGACTGTATTTCAATTGTAAGTGGGTCTAAAAATGTAAGAGCAACTGGGATAACTTGTGGACCAGGTCATGGAATCAGGTCAGCCTAATTTTTACTTAATTATCCAAATTTAATTTAATTAATTACTAATTAACGATTACTATTTTTCTTTCTTTATAAATTCAAATAGAATCTTATATTTTTATCTGTTCTTATTAAAAATTTGTATTATAATCGACGTGTATGTATCATCTAATATATGATATTTTGTTCAAATTTAGCTAATTAATTTTGGGTGCTCAAGAATTCTGATCATTGTTGTGATATTTAACGAAAATAATTTTTAATTAATTAATTAATTAACTGCAGTATTGGAAGCTTAGGAGCTGATAATTCAGAAGCTTATGTTTCAAATATTGTTGTGAGTAATTCAAAGCTTTCAGGAACCGCTAATGGCGTCAGAATAAAGACATGGCAGGTAATTAATCTTATTTTTATTTAATAAATTTAATTGGGTTTTAGTAATTACTTATAAATTCTAATAAAATTAGTAAAATTTAAATTTTTTTGTATATATGTATATATATAATAAGTCAAATGTGTATATTTTATTTATATATACGTGGGAAAAGTCGGAGTATTTGAAAATTATAATGAAATTAGGCAAAAACATTGAAAATTGAACATTTCAAGTCAATATATATATACACACACACACACACACACACACACAAACACACATATATACACACACACACATTGAAAATTGGGGTCGGCGGCGAACAATTAATTAAGTAGCACCTGTGATTGAGGCGTGAAGGCAGAAATTTGATGTTATACCAAATGTACTTGACACAAGAAAGCAGTTAAGGTAGTTGATTTTGTTAGTTGCAATATTCAACAAAAGTCTACTTATAAGTAATATATATATACGCACACACACACATATATATATATATATATACACTACTTATATAATATTGCGGGTGACCCTTCATCTCATTCTTTCTTCCCACTTTGAAGACCTGAACTTCACTTTTTTTCCACTGCCAAGTCTTAATTTCACATTTCTTGCTTAACTACTTACTTTTATTATAATGAATACACACCCACCCACACAAACACACACACACACACACACACATATATATATATATATATTTCAAGTAATATTTTACTAATTGATGCAGGGTGGATCTGGGTCTGCCAACAATATCATGTTTCAAAATATAGAAATGAAAAATGTGACAAATCCCATCATCATAGATCAATACTATTGTGATCAAGATAACCCATGCCCAGAAAAGGTAATTATGAATTAATTACATATATATATTAATAAATTATAATTATTATGTGTGTGTGTGTATATATATATATGATTGGATATTGTGTATGTACAGCACTCAGCTGTTCAAGTGAGCAATGTGATATACAAGAACATTAAGGGGACAAGTGCTACAAATGTTGCCATAGATTTTGACTGCAGCAAAACAGTTCCCTGCCAAGACATTACATTGCAAGATGTTTCCATTGCAAGCAACCAACAATATATCACCAAAGCTTCATGTTCTAATGTCGATTTGAACACTCGGGGAGATGTTCATCCATATTGCAACAAGCAATGAGAGATCAAATTTTAAATTTTTAAAATGTACTGTCTTTATAGTTCTGTAAATATTTTAATTTTATCATTCCGAACAACTAATGATATCTATATTACCAATCTTGATTTTAATAGAAATTTTACTTTACATCTTTCATTTCGCAGAACTCATTCTGAGAGATATAAATATAAATCAAACAAAACCCAATGTATATATAAAAATCTCAAGGATGTATGAATTTACTAAACGTTTGGTATAAACCCCAATCAGAAAAGGGAGAAGAGAAAGCTTCTATATATAATGCAATATTTCAGTCACAAATCAGAAACGTAGCTTCTATATACAATCCAACAACATTACAGTCACAAACCAGAAAACATTTTCTCAAATGAGATTTGTTGCCAGCATTTCCTGATCGTTGCATGCGCAATGACCAGGCTGCTTTTCACCTTCCAAGCTTAAAGGAATCTATTCTACACTGTAACAATCTATATTAGCATAAAAAGGGTGTCAGTTGGTGGACCTGTCAATCCCTCATCTCCTACTGAAATCAAGTTGCAACGGTCAAGAGCATCAACGTTTTCCCTGACTGCAGGGGCTTCGTCATTTGACTCTGGCAACTCATTGAAAAGAGCCGCAATGGAAGTTCTACCATTCAAATTTCCCAGAGAATTAAATTTTACATCAAGGATGGGCATTTCGAAATCCAAGCAAGTGCCATGTGAGAATTTGAGAACATCCTGCAGGATATCATTGTAACACTCTTTCAACTCTTTTCTAGTAGTGCTAAATTCTGAGCTTGCAACTCTGCCTTGTGTAGAATTTGAGTTATTATCAATCAGATCTCCAAGACACTGGCTCTGAATATCAGGTTCTCCAGGTCCAGTGTTCTCTCTTAACTGATTATAATTATCGTTTTCCAGACCATATCCAGCAGGAGCAACTTTGCAGTCAGCAATTATACACTCAAAAGCATCTTCAGCACTCACCTTATGTTGGCATTGTTCAGGAATTCCATCCATAGTTCTCTTGGAGAAGTAATCAAGAGATCTCATAACATTACCCTCACCCTCTATACAAGAAATACACGAGGAATTATTTGGTGAAACTTTAATACAATCAGTCCCCTCAAGTGCACCTGAACAGGACAACGGATCTGTACTTTCTCCACACTGTCTGTTTGGTGGAGCTTTCTCATTGTTATCATTAACTTCTTCATTTGAAAAATCATTAACTTCAGGTGCAAGAGCTTCAGTACATCTTTGTCGTTCAATCAAAGTTGAAGACAAGAACCCAGAAAGTGCAGATGCTAAAGCATCATCAATAGACACAGAACACTTAGCTTCATCCTTTTGAGAATTCCTTGGTGAGGAATAATCTTCCTCATCATCAATATTCGCAAACTCGGGAGCAGTAACTACGAGACCCGGGACTGATTGACCAACACTTGTTGAATTTACCATATCATTCAATGTGACAGATAAAGAAGCCTCCTCCTTATTGACTTCAGATGACCCACAATTAGAATCGTTATTTTCATTGCTATAAGAGGAGTTATGATCAGATTCATGGCATGAAAATTCTGGGGCAATGATCCTCGTGCATGAAGGCAATTCAGAACTCTGGAACTTCTCCACAAGTTTTTCAAGTGTCTGTTCCACATGCTGAAGCCTTTCATTAATATTGCTTATTGGCTTCAGCATGTGTTCTTCAAACCTTAGGAAAAGATCTTCTATCCTGCTTACACGAGAAACAAGCTGGCCCAGTAGACTATCAGCATGGCTGCATGATAACTCAGGCTTGCTTTCTGCACCTGAAAGCTGTTGGGAGGTCTCAACCTGAGGTGTTTTGGCAGTTGAGACAACTGCTTCCTGAATATTCTCTTCCAGCTGATCAGCAGCAGCCATTCTGGATTTTCCTTCACACATTTTATCAGCAACTTGCTTTGATTTAGTTGCTTTTAATCCACTGTCTGCAGTCTTTTGGTTTTCAATCATATCTGAAGCTTGCTTGTCTTGTATTCTTTTTACATCTCTTGTTTTAGATAACTGCAACAGGGTAGGCACAAGCATTGCCATAACAGAACTACCTGCCATGTTTTCCACCTGACCAGCTTGGTTTTCGGGATCAGCTGGATCAACAGGATCAGCAAATACATAGACTTCATCAAGAAATAAACAGCCTTTATCCTGAAGTGAGAGCAGACGGAGCGTAATGGAGATGCAGGGGTCTGCATCATTAATCTCTGCTGTAGCCTCATAAAAATCCTGAAAAAAGTCATTCTGAACTAGATCACAAAAAAGAACAGAATTTTTAACCAAAGCCTGTCATTTCAGTCTGCACACTGCTAATAAACCTACTACAGTCAAACTCTCAAAGTTCACATATTCTTTATTTTCTCCATTTTTCTTCTTAATAAATTGTTTTTCCTTTTCTTAAAAGAATTGCGAGCTTGGAAATCTCCTTCATCTGTGTCAATATAACCCCATGATAGGGTCCTGCCTTTGGATCTACGCACAGCCGCTAGTCTGAAATCCTGAAGCAAGCAAGTCACTCGCTTCCCAGTTGTCCAGCCTTGCGGGCTATAGTAAGACTTGCTTAAGAGAACCTCCAATCTTTTACAGCAAAACTCTTTTGAATTAATAGCTTGATGATTTTATTTATGATAATAGATATATTTATAGGAAGCTAATTGAATTAGATCTCTATTACCATTCTAGGAATCATAATCCTATTAGATCTCTATTACCATTCTAGGAATCATAATCCTACTTTTATTCCAAGTTCTAATCTAAATCTAATTATAGTTATAAGAATCCTAATTATAGTTCCTTGAAGAAACCAACTTTCTACTAGACTCAAACTCCCTTTTGATGCTTTCATGGGTCATACGCCCTATTATTTTATATATTATAACATCTTATCTCTCCCTCCCTGACATATCCCTTTAGATTTGGCTAAATATGCTACGCACAATCTAGTAATGGTTCATCTGCATATGAAGTAACTACAACTTCCTCCTTAATTGACATGTTTAATTTTTTCGTTAATTGCCATAATCAAATTTATTTTCTCTCTTTAGGTTAGTCGCTAATATAGACTCTTCAAATATAGCATGGAAAGAAGATTTGGTTCCTTTTTCCTTCCATAATTTCAGTGTACAGTGAGGATGGATGCACAAAAAAGATAGAACCCCATGTGCTTGAGTGAATCTTCGACAGAAAACACTTCTAACCTGAATACTTCCTCCTGGGTGGTCTCCATCAAAACTAGATGGTAGTGGACTGCTTCTCAGATCAAGCACAGGAGGTTCCACTTCAACCCAATCATCTTTATTTGCATCCACAGCACCCTCATTTTTTGATCTCATTGCTAGATCCTTAACAGGTTCTTGATGTGCCAAAATAGCTTCTTGAACACCAGTAGTATGCAGCACCTCTCCATCCCTAGTAGCAATGCCACATCGAACAGTACATAGATATTCATTGCTCTTCTGCAGCCCAGTTGTATAGTATATCTCATATACTCGAGCAGTACTTCGAACATAAACCTGCTGCACTTCATGAATTTGAGAAAACCTGACTGCACAATAAAACTCTCCTTCAGAAGCTATTCAGCTTACACCCACATAAATCAAGACAAAATTCAGATAGATTCACACAACAACAATTAGCATAAACTGTTATTTTTGAGGAAAAAGAAGAATATGTGGACAATGCACCAAGGGACCTATGTTTGCATCAGCACGTCATAATAAGTCAAAACATTAATATGTTCCCTCAATCTTCTCCATCAAGAAGAAGATTACCTTACAAAATAACAAGGTCAAGAACCAACAATCTCCAATTCTAACAAAACAAGAGCGAATATTCTCAAAGCTCAAAAGTTTCTTCTTGCCTTTCTTTTCAAATAACCCAAATAATGGCAAAGGAAATGAGAAAGAGAAGCTTCTTCCTGGACTTTCAAGCTTGCAGTGTGCCTCCAACTAACCAGAAAGTTAATGAGATTGAAGGTTGAATTCCAGAACCTTCTAGCCTAACAACAAGGAAGAAGGAGATGGTTGGGGAATTTATTCTCATGCAAATCAACATGGCAGCAGTTGACTAGAATTCTCTCCATTTCCTCAAATTGCTCTGCCCCATAGGACATTAGAAAACTAATTACATTCTTATATATTATAATACAGTGAATATAGTCACTAAAAAGCCTTTTTTTTTTCAGGAGAAAGAAGCCATGATTGTCTAGGTTACTGATCCATGTAGTCAAACCAGTAAAAAAGACAGTTGTGATAATGAATCTACTATATACAAAGAGACTGAGGGAGTAGCAAAACATTAGGAATTTAGACTTAAACAATAATAACGCTTTGTCTAGGTTACTGATCCATGTAGTCAAACCAGTAAAAAAGACAGTTGTGATAATGAATCTACTATATACAAAGAGACTGAGGGAGTTGCAAAACATTAGGAATTTAGACTTAAACAATAATAACATAAATCCAAATGGCTTACTCACAAAGGGAAAAAAGGATGATTCCTCGTTTACTTTCTCTCCCTTGTGTTTACTGGTTTATCTCCAGGCCTTAAGGATATGTTCAGAGCTACCAAACATGAATGAGAATGGAAATACCATTGATGAAGAATTGATTAACTCTAGATTCCGTAAACAGATTACAAATCATAATTCCATTAAATATCAAACTACTGAACTATTTAGGACTTTATTATTATAGTTTTGGTAACTTTATGATTTTATTCTTATTAGTATTTAGTTCTTTTATTTGTATCAGTAGTTTTATTTCCTAATTTTATTAATATTAGTATTTCTTCATTTAATCTATTTAGTAATTTCACTATTAAGATATTTATAATTTCGCTTTTTGGAATAGACTTCATTTATCCAATAAAATATTTTGAGAGTTTCTCCATTTTATGGTTATGTGATGCAATCAAATTGTTAAGTGTGAGCTCAAGACTTCTACAATGATGAGGCTTTTATTCCCAAATCACTAGGTAAGCAAAATTAATCCTAACTTATCTAACATCAATAGGTATCAAAACTAAAAGTTCATATACAAAATTCTAAAATACTATATCCAACCAAATAATTGATAGCTTCACAATTTTCTATTCGTGTACCACAATTAAACCCTTAATTGTGATTCTTAAGACTTCTCAAATGTAATATTTAAAAAACCTATGTCTGATGTCTAGGGTTTCAAATCCTTGTTAAGCAAATTAATCCTAATTTATCCTTCATCGATTATCCATGGGTTTCAATAACTGAAGAAACCTTTTGAACACATACCAGGAGAGAAAAAGCCTTAGTTTATTACTCTATGCCGCAACATAGCACCTAAAGTTACGGTTTAACTTAGCAACAGCAGGCTCCAAATTTTTTTTGTCTCCTTCAGTATCTTCCATTGCTAGATAGCACAATAACTAAATTCTGGTTTCATCACAGAGAAGAGGTATCAAAACTGACAACAACGGGGCAATATCAGACCACTAGCTAGAATCTAAAACCAACAAAATTTAAAAATTATTTTGGTAAACTAAACTCAACCTTATTATCTACTCTTTCCTAAACCTCTTTCTCTTTATATGCAAAAATTAAATTAGAACAATTTCCATTTCCCGGAACTCGAGAATCTCCCCCCAAAAAATCCAAATGAATCACTTCCATTTTAATGGAATTTAAGATTTACAAAAAAGAAGCGAAAAATAAAAACGATATCGAGAATACTGAAATCGAAAAGAATTACTTGTTATCTCGCAGGGACCCGAATCGAGTGAGGGAGGGCGGAGGATGAGAGGATATCTGGGGACCGAAACCAGAGCGTTTCCGTCGTCGTCGTCGACACTGTCGGTGATGGGAGAGAAAGAGGACTCAAAAGTGACTGAATTCACGAGAGAGCCGCCCCCTTCGATAGCCCAATTCGTGGAGTACTTTCTCTCTGCTTCCATGGCTGCTTCCTTAATCTAATTTGCTCTGTTTGGCACCGTATTAACAACTTGGATGGCTTTTGAAAGTGATGACGCCTTAATAATAATAATAATAATAATAATAATAATTTTTAAAGATTTATTTATTCCCAGAAGTTTATTATTAATATTCAAAATAAAATTATTAATGATGTACTAATATTAATTATTAAATTTATTTAGCAAAATTTTGTATAGTTTTATTAGTCAAATATATATTAATAATTTTATTATTAAATAGTTTATTATAATTTTTATTAAATTTAACTGTAAAACTGAAAAATGTATAATAATTAAAAATTAAATTAAAAAAAGAAAATTTAACAATTTCATATTTTTACGAAAATTTAGAAATTTGTTCCAAAAATTAAAAAAAAAAAACTCGGAATATATTTATTCTTTTTCTTATGAAAAATAATAATTTTATTCTGTTTTTTACTGTAAAATATATATATATATATTCATATATATTTATATACATACATTGAGCAAACAAGATTTTGGTGCTCATTTGCTGCCGCGGATAAGAGACCGCCGGTCTTCTTTGTCTCTCCGCCGCAAGGTGTCATACTACAGCCTGCCTTGAGCTTACTGCAACACTTCCTCCTTCACGTAAACCCTAATTCCTTCTTTAATATACACAAACATATACGTACAGGTGTATGGATAACCATTTCTGTTTATATTTCTATCTGTAGCATTGCGCCTGTTGTCTGTTCGATTAAATGTCTCACTGAATTTCAAGGTTTCTTGCTTTGTGTTTTAATTGTCAGATAGGGTTTTATGTATATTGTTTAAAAACTTTATACTGCTTCCTTCTGTGCTTATTTTGCCGTGTAATCTTCCTTTTTTTCTTGTTTCTCTTTTCATTTCTTGAAGCTATGACCAAGTTCTTAAATCCTTTTCAATGAATTTTCTCTTTTGGTTTTGTTGTGCTAAAATTAGTTTGTGAATTCTGATAATTTTATTCACCTTGTCTCCTGCACTGCTAACTGGAAATAAAATAAAATAAAAAGCAACCCAGGAACTTCTATATTTGAACGCTCGCGGATGTGGGCAAGTGAGTGAATTTGGAAACTTATGGGGCAGATGAAGGCCACACTTTTCACTAGATGACTGATTCTGGAAAATTTTTTTACTGCATTGGTGTTGTAGTGATGTCTTTTTGGTGATTGTGAAGGTGGTGCTAGTGGTGGCATAGCAATGGTAGTAGCTGCTGGGACATTAGGCAATGATAAGTAGCAAGATGTGTATATTAGGTGATGGTGGAGTTTGCTACATTCCATTGGCCATGATTTTGTAGTTTTGATGGTGATGGCAATAATGTCAATCTTGAGTCTCTTTTGGGAAAGTTGGTAAGATATATCCATGAGAACTATAACTAAGTTTTCTTGAAAGATAGAACTATGAAGATTTATAACAGACAAAGAGGGTAAAAGTGTCACTTAATCATAATTTGAAGCCCGTGGTGATGTATTCATGTTTCAAGTATAATCTTAGAAACTGAATCTTAAATTTTTTTTACAGTTTGTAGTTGATCAGTGGACACGATTAAAAAGTTCAATTCCAAAGGCACAAGATCCTTTTCAAAACAAAAAAGCACAAGATTCCATCAGAAAATAGCCCAGTGATATTAATTCTGAGTTAGATACTTCTGTTTAGTGGAAGCTAAGTTGCCTTTTCTCTTTTCACTTTTTAAGTTTTTGCTAGCTGATAAGGCTTTCAAGAAAATGCAGAAGATGCAGTTTCCAATGTCCTATGGTGCCAGTGGTTAATGGTATGAGTTATCTTGTCTATACAAAGATGTAAGAGGCAATGACCATGGTTGGAGTACATTATGCATGTGTACTGTCTAAGTAATTTCTCCATGTTAATGCTGTCCATGTACCACCATGGGCACACATTTCTTTTGTATGATTTTGTTTTATTTAATGGATAGGTACCTAAGGAGCAGCCCATGTCTGATTAAAGGGATGGTGAAGTTTTCAGCATATTCTTTAATATGTTCATTTACTCCTTTTCATTCTATTATCCAGAAAAAACATTGCCGATTTTCATTACGTACATGTTACAAGTACTCGACTAAGTCTGCAAGCCTGTTTACTTGTGCTCAAGTAGAACAGATACATGCAAAAGCAATGACGATTTCTGGGCGGTATCCTCCGCCTTTGTTTAGGTTGGTCTCTTTAGATATGCCAATTCCAGCTCCTGTGTGAACTATTTTATGTAACATAAAATTGCATTTTTGTTGATTTATTTCCAGTGTCGCTCCAATGATGGATTGGACAGATAACCATTATAGGACTCTTGCACGTCTCATATCAAAGCATGCATGGCTTTATACAGAGATGCTCGCAGCTGAAACCATTGTTTATCAAGAGGGAAATTTGGTAAGTTAGTAAAAGATCTAAACTTCACCAATTTGTGTTCCGTTTTTCTCTAAGAGCATGTTTGTAGCAAAAGAATTCTTTCTGTGGAATTCATTCAGAAATCTTAGTTTATGAAGGGATTATCCATTTAGCATACCTTAAATAGGTATTTGGAGATAAGAGCCAAACTAATGAACAACTTCGGTTTTAAATAGTATCATAATTCATTTTCAAATTCCTTTTTTTTTTTCACAAAAGAAAAATCATTTTTGAATTCCACCAGCTTTGATGAACTTGAAATACATTATTGCATTTCCACCTAGAATTTATTTGGAAATGAAATTTTAAATGTTTAAGTATCTGAATTAAGTATGAAAACTAGTGATAGTTTCTAGTGAATTCCACAAAAATAATTCATTCATTCTAAATACATCCTACAGATGTTTCTTCCTTGGTGGCCCTAATGCGTGAAAGTAACAGCCCTCCTCCATCTCTTAAATCTACATCATAGTGATGGCAGGATATGCTGCTTGTTTTTTTGGCAATTTGGCATATCTAATATTTTGATAAACGTTGTACCAATTCTGTATATATTTATTTATCTTGCTCAGGACAGATTCTTGGCATATTCTCCAGAACAACATCCTATTGTTCTTCAAATTGGTGGGAGCAATTTGGAAAACCTGGCAAAAGCAACTCAACTTGCTAATACTTATGGCTATGATGAGATTAATTTCAAGTTTGTATAACTCCTTCATCTTAGCTTTATTCTCTCTTACTCTTCTTTCTCATATATTTGCACACACTCAATGAGGTTTATTTACTTGTTTATTATTGTATTTATTTGTTTGTTTGTTTGCTAGTTGTGGATGCCCTAGTCCGAGAGTAGCTGGGCATGGATGCTTTGGTGTTCGCCTTATGCTTGATCCAAAGGTTTGATAGATGCGCTAACCAAATTGTCAAGTGCAAGTAAGTAGATATCAATTTTCTTTGCCAATATGCTCTTACATAGTTGCTTTATGTTTATAAGGAAAGTTCGTCGGAGAGGCTATGTCAGTAATTGCTGCCAATACGGATGTTCCTGTCAGTGTCAAATGCCGAATTGGTGTTGATAATCATGATTCATATAATGAATTATGTAAGTTTTTTCCCCTTCAGTTTTTTCCCCTTCAGATCTAAATACTATGTTTCTGGCGTTATGCCTGCTGAGTTGAAGGAGGCAGATTTTATATCACCATTTTTCCTACAAAAGGTTTCTAGCAGTTTTCAAATTGTTTACGATTCAGACACTAAGAATAGTTATTATTAGTCATTATCTTTGCATAGTTTCCTATCATGCTTCTATGTCTTTACACAATTTCACAAAATGAAGCACATGTACTATGATGCTTGTTGGGTGAATATTGAAAGTAAGGAAATGGACAGGCATTCTATATGTTGAATTTGGTATTCTAACGGTTAAACCCAGCAGACAAAATGATAACAAGGTGGGCTGATTCTTGGGAAAAAGGAAAGGGAGGCCTTACCACAACCAAAGAGTAAAATCTTGATGTCAAAAAAAGATTATTAAGATTGCACATGTACTCTGATGCTTGTTGGGTGAATATTGAAAGTAAGGAAATGGACAGGCATTCTATATGTTGAATTTGGTATTCTAACGGTTAAACCCAGCAGACAAAATGATAACAAGGTGGGCTGATTCTTGGGAAAAAGGAAAGGGAGGCCTTACCACAACCAAAGAGTAAAATCTTGATGTCAAAAAAAGATTATTAAGATTGCACAAATTTCACCCAAAATAGATGAGACTTTGCATGAATTCTGTAGAAAATGTTAGAATAATGGTAGTTTAGTATTTACTCTTTCTGAACAGATGGAATGTCCACCACCACTACCAAAAATTGGTTATGTTTGTTGTTTATTTTTTCTTTTTCTATTTTTCTCTCACACCCTCACCTTTGGTGTGACATCAGGGCAATGAGTGCCTACAAATGGCACCTTACCCTCTCTATTTTAAACAAGCAAGAAAGAAAAGAAAAACCTCTTATTTTATCTCTCTCAAACTTTACTTCCATTAAAATTTTCATGGTATCAGAGCACCTCTGATCAAAAAATCTCTTTCAGCTTATGTCAGATTCTTCAATGGCCACAAATGACCGAAACTCTTCATCACCCAAAGTTATTTCGGGTACGTATCTCCCCAACTCCATCAACACTGGAATGGTGGAGTAACATTCATCATTCATCACCAGCCATCGACTCAATGGCGATAATTACCTCCAATGGTCGACGTTTGTGCGGCTATTCATCTGAGGGAAAAGACGCGATGAATATCTCACGGGAGAAGTTTCAGAACCTCCATCGAATGACCGACATGCTCGGACTTGTAAAATCGACAACAACATTGTAATGTCTTGGTTGCTAAGCTCCATGACTCTCGAAATCAGTGAAAATTTTCTCTTGTACGAGACAGTTCACGAAGTCTGGGAAGCTGCTCGTGAGTTTTACTCTAGCCGCGAAAACACCTCAGTAATTTTTGAAATCGAATCCACCATCCACGAGTTGCGGTAAGGTGAGCCAAACATTACTCAATATCATAACTTTCTCATCTGCAACTGGCAACAGCTCGACGTCTTCGAAGATCATCAATGGAGCTGCCTAGAAGATGCTAAGAAATACAGAGAAATTGTCGAGCAGCAAAAATCTTTCGGTTTCTCATGGGGCTCAACAAAAGTCTGGATGAAATGCAGGGCTGAGTTCTAAGCACAAAAACACTTATAGGTATTCGTGAAGTCTTCTCTGAAGTTCGGCGAGAAGAAAGCAAGAAAAAATTGATGTTGGGAGAACCTCAATCGACTCAGCTGAGTGAGAATGCTTCTGCTCTTACTTCTCGCGTCTCTGATTCCCGTGGAAAGAAAGGGCGTCCATTCTGTGAGTTCTGCAAAAAGGCAGGGCACGTTCGTGAGAAGTGCTGGAAGCTTCATGGGAAACCAGGAGAGAAGAGGATCACGGAAACTTAGCGACTTCGGAAGAGCCCTCTGTTGCCCGAGAGTGCTCCCTTCAATCCAGAACAAATGGAGGCACCGGTGAAGCTTTTTTTCGTTGAAAATGGGAAGTTTGGGTGATTTCTCTGCCTCTGTTGCCCAAAAAGGTAAATACCTATTGGGTTTATCAGCATAGTTCCATAAAAAACATATTTGGATTGTGGATTCTGGGACATTTGACCATATGATAGGAAATCAGTACTTGTTCGGTGATTATGTTGAATGGAAGGAAGATTTATTAATTAAGATTGCTGATGGTTCAAGTTCTAGAGTGGTAAGAATTGGCTACACAAAAATATCATCCTGTTTGACACTCTACTCGGTTTTTTATGTGCCTAATTTCGATTGCAATCTACTGTTCATAAGTAAATTGTGTAAAGACATGAATTGTATGGTGAAATTTGACAATCATTCTTGTGTATTTCAAGACTTGGTTTTGGAGAAAACAATTGGCAATGCTATGATGGATTCAAGTCTGTGCTGTCTTGCAGTTGACCCACCTACCTCAAGTAGACAAGCTTCTAATGTTGTATGTGTTAATTCGGTTTCTATAGATTGTTCAAACGATGATCACACAATTATGTTATGGCATTATCGATTAAGCCACCTAAACTTTTTGTACTTAAAGTAATTATTTCCTACTTTATTTAAGAATAAAAATTCACTTTTATTTCAACGTGAAATGTGTCAATTTTCAAAACACACTCGCAATTTTTTTCCTAATATAGCATATAAACCCACACAACCATTTGTTCTAATTCATAGTGATGTTTGAGGACCTTCACGAGTCAAAACTATTACTTAAAAAAAATAGTTTGTATCTTTTATTGATAACCATACTAGAATTACCTGGATCTTTCTCATGA
>NW_019014567.1:264544-286260 GCF_000150535.2 Carica papaya
CAGGAAACTTTTTCCCCAGTTGCTAAACATAACGCAATACGGGTTCTATTCTCCTTGGTCTCAAACCTTGATTAACCTCTTCATCAACTAGATGTAAAGAATATTTTCCTCAATGGAGATCTAGAAAAAGAAGTTTACATGAAAGTCCCTCCTGTACTTAGCATCGGGTCTAAGAAGGTATGCAGATTAAAAAAAACTCTCTACGGTTTTAAGCAGTCTCCGAGGACATGGTTTGAGAGATTCTCAAGGGCAGTGAAACAGATAGAATATGTTCAGTGTCAGTCTGATCATACATTTTTTGCCAAAAACAGTGCTACGGGGAAGAAATCTATTCTAATTATATATGTTGATGACATTATCTTAACAAGTAATAATGATGAAGAAATTCTGTAACTTAAAAAGTTTCTAGCCAAAGAATTCAAGATCAAAGACCTTGCGTTACTTCGATACTTTTTGGGATGGAAGTAGCTCGATCTAAGAATGTATCTCTATTTCACAATGCAAATATGTCTTATATCTTTTAAAGGAAATAGGTATGCTTGATTGTAAACCTGTAGGAACACCGATAGAGTCTAGTGTTAAAATCGGTCTCAAAAATGATAGTAAACCTGTTGATAAAGAGAGATACCAGAGACTTGTTGGCAAACTTATCTATCTTGCTCATACCAGATCTGATATCAGTTTTGCTATGAGCACTGTAAGTCAGTTTATGGCTGAGCCAATTGAAGAACATATGAATGCCATTTACCGGATTATGAGGTACTTAAAGATGATCCCTAATCAGGGGTTGTTCTTCTAAAAAATAATAAACAGAGACATTGAGATCTTCACTGATTGTGCAAGATCAGTGACTTATAGAAGATCAACAATTGGCTACTGTACATATGTGTGGGGTAACCTAGTCACTTGGCGAAATAAGAAACAATCAGTTGTATCTAAAAGTTGTGCTAAAGCTGAATTGAGTTCTCTTGCTCATAGAATATGTGAAGGTGTATGGCTGAAGAAGATTCAATGTTAACTAAGTTTTTGTATTTCTAATCCTATGAAACTCTGGTGTGACAATCAATCAACCATCAGTATGGCCAAAGATCCAGTGCATCATGATAGAATAAAGCATGTGGAGATTGATCGTCATTTCATTAAAGAAAATATAGAAGACAAGACCATTACCCTACACTATATTTCTACTGATATTCAGACTACTTATATCTATAAAGGCACTACCAATAGGAAAATTTAATAACATTGTATTCAATATAGGATTACTCAATATATATATGTAACCTAGATTGAGGGGGAGTGTTGAAATAGTTTAGTATTTGCTCTTTCTGGGTAGGTGAAATGTCCACCACCACCACCAGAAATTAGTTACGTTGCTTATTTTTTCTTTTTCTGTTTTTCTCTCACACCCTCACCTTTGGTGTGATATCAGGATTACTCAATATATATATGTAACCTAGATTGAAGGGGAGTGTAGAAAATGTTAGAATAAGCGTAGTTTAGTATTTACTCTTTCTGAGCAGGTGAAATGTCCACCACCACCACCAAAAATTAGTTACGTTTGTTGCTTATTTTTCCTTTCTCTGTTTTTTTCTCACACCCTCACTTTTGGTGTGATATCAGGGCAATGAGTGCCTATAAATGGCACCTCACCCTCTCTGTTTTAAGCAAGCAAGAAAGAAGAGAAAAACCTTTCATTCTATCTCTCTCAAACTCTGCTTCCATTAAAGTCTTCAAATTCTAATATTAAAACCGAAGATACTTCTTTCAAGAGATATTATTAAAATGCGCATTATGGATTTGCCTATCTTTATTATAGCCTTGTCTCATCTTGTTCTATAACTTGCTTCAACAGCTTTGAGTACATGTGTGGAAAATAAGCTTAGATATGTTTCTTATCCCAAAGTATGGCACTTTGTGTTTGTTGGATCCATTTATTTTAAATGCTATATCCCATTTATATTTCTCGCCATGAAGCATGCCATTTTATGCTTATTAGGTCCATTTATTTTAAATGCTATGCCGCATGGCTTGGTAAATTTGTAATAATGGCTATATCTCATACTATTTGAACTGAAACCATCTCAAAAGCAAGTAATATGCACATATTTGCTCTTAGGTTGTTGAGGTCTTTACTTGCTATATGCTGGGATTTTGGTTCCACATCATAAAGCTGGATTTTTCTTTCTTTCTTTGCCAGGTGATTTCATCTACAAAGTTTCTTCTCTATCTCCAACTAGGCATTTCATTATACACTCTCGGAAGGCACTCCTCAATGGCATCAGCCCAGCTGATAATCGAAAAATCCCACCCTTAAAGTAAAGTTCATTACCCCTTTAGCTTTAATATAAAATAATATTTCCCTTTTTGGCCTTGACTTGACTGAAGGCTGCTCAAAAGGAACTGTCTGTTGTTTATTGTAATGTTTTTTAAAACAAACAATATTTTACATTGATAATGCAGATACGAGTATTTCTATGGGCTTTTGCGTGACTTTCCAGATTTGAAGTTCACAATAAATGGAGGCATAAATTCTGTTGTTGAGGTGAGCATTCATGCAACAACAGATCAATCAAATCTTTCGGTTCTAAAATTTATATTAGAGGATGCTAGTCCTGAGCTTAATTCTTCTGGGCATTTTTAATCAAGGGTACTTTTGTACTTTTCCTCTTCTATCTAATAATATTTTCTTTTTTTTTTTCATATATAGGTAAATGCAGCACTGAGGGAGGGAGCATATGGTGTTATGATTGGACGTGCTGCTTATAATAAGTATGTCCAGTGCATAGTATGATTTATTTGATGCTCCTTTCATGATCAAATTTATGAAGTGACGGAAACAACAGTTTGACATGATTAAATTGTTCAGAATATGATTCATATCATGTATGTAAGATAACCACCTAAGATGGATATCTTTTATTAAGGGTTGCTTCCAAGCTCCAATTGAACTTTCTTGAATTTTGCTTATTTTGTGGGCTTCGCTAAAAGGCTAAAGAATTTGTGATAAGATAATAAAAAAGAGAATATATTCTTGAAGTAAGTTCCTATGCTGCTTCTGGGAAGAAGGAAATGGTGCCGGACATTATTTTCTTCAAAGATTAACAGAGGTTTTGAACATTTTGCATCAATTTCAATCTAATATAATGGTTGTTATCAGATAATTATAAAATCAAGAAGATGCGATGCATCCATAATGGTCATGCTTATCATGGATACTTCTCAAAAAATGTAAATGGTTTAGATAACTCTCTCTCTTAGCAGCGAGTAGTTAATTTAGAGGTATCCAACTCTTGATCAGCAAAAATTGAAAGCTGCGCCAGAGAGAATTTATCTTTGAAAGTTTCTGAGATAGGATAACCTTTCCATTTCTCTTTGGGCTAAGCATGGGCACCATGGGATATCTGTTTGGGCCTTTAGTTATTTACACAGAGATGAAACGGCAGTTCTGTTTTGATTTGTTTTCTTTTTTCCTCCTCTTCTTTTTCTTTGGTTAGAAGGTCTCCTTGTCCTCCGTACTAATGTACTCTCATCTTTTCTCTCTCTTATAATTCTTCTTTTCTAATCCAAGAAAAAAGTTCCCATCCTCTCATATTTCCTGATCACCTTGTTGAGTACTCGGTCACCACTAATCATTTTATGATTTTCACAGCCCTTGGCAGACCTTGGGACTTGTTGATACAGCAATTTATGGTTGCCCAAGTACTGGCATTACACGTCGGCAGGTTTCACACAAGATTGAGCTCCTTAATAAATTCATTTGCTTATTTTGTATTTTATTTACTTTCCGATTACTGACACTGTTGGTTTATTTATTATTGCTTAGATTCTGGAACAGTATCAAGAATATGGGGACTCTGTTTTGGGAATACATGGAAATAATAGACCTAATGTTCGTGATGTGGCAAAGGTACTGCAACTACTGGTTTAGCTGGACTTCCAATCTTTTTCCTCAGGATTACTTGATTGTAATATATAAAATAATTTTGGATCAAGGCTTTGTGCAGTAAAAAGTCATGTTTGAGAAAAGAAATGGAGTGATGCCTGTTATCTTGTCTTGGTAAATATCATTGCTGCACCTGTTACAGCCAAGATTGGCAGCCACAATGGATGCAGCTTTTCACATTGGTGGGAACTGTGGTGGATACTGATAGTAATATATATATATATACAAATAAAGTAGGAATTAGTCTGAAGCTAGTTTTTTTTTTGTTGGTTGGGGATGGAGGAGCTAGTTGCATGGATCATTTCCCTTCTTTTTCCCCTATTTGGGCTAATTGTTAAAAAATATGGTTTTCATTCCATTCTGCTTGCATAATTTTCTTTTCTTTTCCAACCATACTTTGGCTATCTATCCTTGTTCCAATATGCTGCAGCCTTTGCTCAACTTTTTTCATTCCGAACCTGGAAACAGTCTGTGGAAGCGCAAAGCTGATGCTGCTTTCCTGAAGTGCACGGTATGTCTGTTAGTTCAAGTATGCTACAGTTAGCCTGTAGTATAGGTTCTTATATGCTTCTCTGTTTTTGTTACTTCACCAAGATGTGAATTTTTTATAATTATGGTTCCGAGCAAGAAAATTGTTGGATATAAAATTGTGGGAGTTGGAAATATTATCTCTCCCAATAATCATTTTGGATGGAAACTTTTTTATGAGATGAGTCTCTTAAGGTAGGATAAACTTGAAAGTTGAAAGTTGGTCATAAACAAAATTTTGAAGGTTGACTCCAGAAAATGCTTGGTTGCTTTTTTCTGCTCCTCTTTGCCGCTTTTGAGCCCTATGCCTGTGGTAGCTAATCTTTTTAATTATTATTTGTTGTGATTGTTTATTACTTACAGAACAATTTAATTATAGTCGGTAAAGTTGTTCATGGAGTTATTTAATATTACAGACAATCAAATCCTTTTTCGAGGAAACCCTTCCAGCAATACCTGATTCTGTCTTGGATTCACCGATTGTGGGAGAGCCATCAGGTCGTGAAGATCTTTTTGCTGATATACATTCTTTACTGCCACCTCCGTACAAAACACAAGAAAAAGAGATCCTATACGCATAGAATTCTGTCAGGATACAATGATATGCCCAGTTTTCATTAATAATTTTGGTTCCACAGTTCTCATTGTATTACGTCTATAGAAATTTCTGATTGCCTGTAACATGTGCCAAATTCATTTCTGGAAAAATTCCAAACTCATCAGACACTTTAGAATCAGATTCTTAGACAAACTCAGAACTCCATGTCAAGTGTGCATTGAAGCCTATGATATTACCAGTTTAATCAGATGTCTTTATTAGGCAGCTGTTAAATTTTACTTCGCCCCCATTTTTCTTCAATTATCTGCATTGGCCTCTGATTCCTGGTTAGGTTGAAACTGAATTTCTTGGGATGATAATTGTAATTGTTATAGTATCTAAATTGGTAGATACTTGAAACTTCTTATTCAGAATTTTAAATTGTAGATTTACAATGTAATACCCGTTGTACATTATCCTCTGTCTGATTATTAGTCTATTGACAAAGTGATAAAGTAATTAATAGAGTTGTTAGGTTCTTGAGTTCTTTCTTAAATTATATGAATTTTGCAATGTACATATATATAGATATATAGATATCTATATATATGTATATATATATAGAGAGAGAGAGAGAGAGAGAAATATACATATTTATCAAAATTATAAGTTGTGATATATTAGAAAAAAGCTGAAAGGAATAGTGAATGGACATTGAAAACTAGTGGCCCTTGTTGACCCACTAAAGAAAAATTGTACCTTGAGAAAGATGTGAAGATCAAGCACCAGAAACTTTCATATTGCATCTGAAAAAATGATTGGTCCAAATCATATCTTGAGAGATAAGATATTGGATATCACCAACACATTTTTTCAATACCTAATTTAACTAACTCATCAACTTCATACATCACTCACAATACATTACACAGAAATGGCCTCAATCACCATGACAGCTTCCTTCCTCGGCACCAGCCTCGCCACCACCCAGTCTCCGGTGGCTTCTCACCGGAGACATTCAGTTGTTGCCAGTGCTGCAAAAGGAGCTGAAATGGAAAAGAGTAAGGTGAAGTTTGAGGCCAACAAAGAGAGCAGCAATGGCAGGAGGGAGTTGATGTTTGCTGCTGCAGCTGCCGTAATCTGCTCTGTTTCCGGGATTGCCATGGCCGAGGAGCCGAAAGCTGGCACCGCAGAAGCCAAGAAGTTTTATGCACCGGTTTGTGTCACCATGCCAACGGCAAGGATCTGTCGCAAGTGAAGAAAATCCATTATTAATTGTTTGTAACTTGATTTCTCTGCTATTCTGAACTTTTTTTATTTGGCCTCATCAAAATGCTGCTGTACTTTCTCCCACAGTTGATGCTCTCATTTAAGTGTTTCACACAACATTAGATCTCCAGCTTTGTGTGTTGGATAAATGGCACCAACTGATATATCTACCTCCTAATATAATGTTCATTTTCATATTACGTTTGTCCGTGTCTATACATATATATATATAGCGCATATATTGTTCTGTCAAATTTTCTGGGAAAATTTATAAATTCATTACAGACTGATGTGTTTGGAATGCTGGAATTGTACAGATCTCAAGTTTAAAATTGAACATAAATTACATTTTCATAATTATAATTAATTTCCAAAAAGTATATAAAAAAGACCCAAACTAATAAGTTTGACTAAGCAGGACTTTGCCGGCAACAAAAACAAAAGGACGAATTTCGGGCTTTATCCGAAGAGGGGTTGCTAAAACTTTGACGCTTAAAAGTACAAGTAAGAGAAAATATAAGTACAAGCTTAAAAGAGAAGTACAAACCTATTTGACATTCACCTTAACTTACTTTTATCTTGAAGGCCCAAAATAATAGTGTTAAAATCTCCTTAATGCAGTGACAATGTTAATAGTTATCAAATGAACTTAATGTTGACAATCATAACATAATTTAAATGTCAGACAACAGAAATCGGGCTAGTAAGTAGCTTAAAGAAGAAACGAAGTTACCAAAAAGAAAAAAGGGTTAGAAAGAAGCAAAAAAGAAAAATGGTGAAGGAAAATGATTAACTTTTGAGAATCAACTGAGTCATTGGTGAATGTTAAATTTTGCATTTCCTGTCATTCGTCACTTCTAAGAGGTTTTTTCAAAATCTACATTCACAGTCTACCTGTAAGATACGCAACAAATTTAAATTATATCCATAATCTATGCGTTATACACGCATCAAACTCAAATTAATCTCAATTTTGTATTCACAGTCTGTGTAGGATGATGATGCCACACAAAATGTGATGTATTTTTAACTACCGAACATGTTTTTGTACATGTGAAAGAGTTCATATATAAAGAAAAGAAAAAAGTTCTTCTAGCTGTTTATTTAAATAACATCATAATAGAGAGGGAGAGAGAGAGAGAGAGAGATGGTAGAATTCTCACCAAGCTAGAAGCCTGCAATGGAGAAGAAAATCCTCACTATTGCATTAGAAACCTTCCGCGGAAAGAAAATTTCAATCTGCAACATTCTTTTTCAGGCTGCTTCGATAAAGAAGAGGAGCTTTTTTATAACATGATGAGATGTTTGTTTTGATCTCTGTACAGATTTTTGTTAGCAATTGAGAAAAGAAAAAAAAAAGAGAAAATAGAACCTACATCGCAAAGATACACCTAAAGACCAAATGACTTCAGAAAATAAGAACCATGCTGTGTGCATTACTACAACAAGCTTCCTTTTCCTTGTTCCTTCTGCAACTATGTCTTAAATTTTTACCTGAGACTGAGGCAGTTCTACATGAAAATTCTGTTAAACTACATACAATCACAAGGCCAGATTCCGTTTTGTTGTTTCCATTTTTAATAGAAGATCTTTAATATCTTCCTCCATCCTCATCTTCATACTGAAGTATTCCCGCTGTGCTCTTTCAAGACTTTGATACTCCTCTAATTTCTGCCTACGCATTTCCTCTGCCTCGACCAACCGCAGTTTTGTGATTCTACTCCTATACTCTTCCTCAATTTTTTCTGCTTTCGCATTTGCAATTCTTTTTAACCCCTCTGCTTCTCTTCTAGCATCATCTGCACGTGATTGAAACATTTTAGCCTCTGCTTGTTTGATTCGCACAATGCTCTCAAGTTCATCAAAAAGAGGTTCCTTGTGAGCATTTCTTTCGAGTTCCAAGTCAACAGGGTGTTTATCAGTGCATTCATTGAAGCTTCGTCGCATGCTAGATGATCCTTCCAGTTGAGGTGCTTTATCTGGATAAACAGAATTGCGCCATGAAGTATCCTGGCTAGCCCCTGCAATCCCATTGCTGGGTTTTCCCTGTTCCTTACCAGATGAAGCTGGGGCGTTGACGAACTTGGAAGAATCACACTCTGCAAACACATTGAAGATATAAGTAGTGTCCTGGAGCTTGGTGGAAAATCAATGCTCCAGAGAGAAAAAGAAAAGACAAACTCATGCATAGTTCCAAGTACAGGATAGAGCCCAATTATTAAAATAGAGCCAATATAGTTTCACAGAAGTCCATTGTTGTTTTTGGGACATAAACATTACCATGTCAGCAGAAGATGCTAACACTGACCACTCACAAGTGCATGAGGTAGTTGCAATTCTAAAACATCAAAAAAGATTAATTTTACAGCTTAGAGTAACCTTACTGTTAACCCTCCAGTGTATATTAATCTCAGAATCTAAATTACATAGTCAACATGAGAAATTCAGTTGATGCTAGGTTAGGTTCCAAGGGTCAAGACTTAGTTGATACTTCAGGTTGGTTCAAAGTTCGATTGAACGATTACTAGATTCATTATTTGGATCACTTGCGTTCTTATTCTATTGGATCTTGTTCTTTTTCTAAGTGATAAGGTCATTGATTCATATCTTTTTTACAGCTAGAACAAGAATACTAATACCTATTTTATAGATTCTAATAGAACTGACTAGATATACTACAAGCTTCTAATAGTAATGATATACAATAAGTTCCAAAGAAACATATTATTTAGTGGACTTTCTCCTGACTAAGGCACATATACCTTTTATTTCACTCTTTAACTAATCTCGATTTCAAAAGAAAGCTTGTTGGAACATAAATTTCTCACCCTCTCCTTCCATGACTTTTCTCTTCCAATCTCTAGAATCCTATTCTATCCTAATTTCTTAACTTGCCTTAGTTCTTTCTTAAATGTGAACCTTATTTTTAGAGGTCCACTTCAAGAACCAAGATGAACCCAAGTGAACCTATACCACAAACTAATTTGAAATTTTGGTACATAGATCACAAACTAGTTTGAAATGTTTGTAAAAAAAAAGAATAAAAGAGAATCATATTTAACATGCACTCAATTTATGCTCAATCTTTATTTCCAGACAACTAAAACCAATAATCCAGAAAGGAAATTCCCTGAAGTTTCAACCCAGAGAATTTCAACCTTTTTTCTTTTTTTTTGGGAAAAGAAGGAGAAATTCAACTTGAATATAAGCTTTATGCATTATTAATCTCAATGATGCCATCTGGTATGGTAGCCCAAGGGAAAGAATTTGGGAATATAACTTTTTCATCAAACTAAGTTTTGTTTAAATAAACTTGGAAATGACTGAAAATAAAGTTTCTCTGAACCGTTCCTGTGGATTAACTTATACATGCTTTCTATACCCTAAAAGAATTAAGGCTATTTTTTGGAACAAATTTGGTATTTTTGTGGAATTCATCCGCAACTATTTTAATTAGGAGAAGTCTAAATTCTATTAAAAGATGATAAAAATGAACTTATATGAAATTCCACATAGGATTGGAATAACAAATTCTAAATTCAATGAAATTTAGAGTACATTAAGTTTTCCATATTAATTCCCATGAGCTTAATTTTTATCATTTTAGCTATTAGCTATGACTTTCATCATCTTATAGTTGAAGTAAATGTGAATTTGCAGACGAGTTCCATAGAGAGTTAGATTTGTCTCAGAGATGACCTAAGCAAATTGTAAATTTGTCGTCTTCATTTTGTGAATTAACAAGTAAATTCCAGTCCATACTTCTTTCTTGAAATAAATATTTTTTTTGAGAGAAAAAAAGAATGTATATTAAGTATAAGACATCAAGGGGGTGTCACCCCTGTACAAGGTATTTACATATTAGTTAAACCATCAAAGATCTTCTTAAATCGTCCCACCCATATAAATCATGCCCCAGAATTAGAGCCAATAAATAATAATAAATTCAAGATTTTAAAAGTAATTCCAGTGTGACAAGAAGAGCCAATGAATAAGATCCTTTGGCGAATAAAATAGAAACATACCTGCCAGAAAATCCATGACATGATTGTAAACCTCAGAAAGTTCAGCCTTATTTGCCAATCTTGCCAGCATCAGATCAGCAATTTCATGTAGTCGTTTCCCTCTCAAATCCTTGCTACCAGAGAAAATCCTCCTGACATATTCAAGCTCCTTGGAAAGTGTTTCCCGTGTCCATTCCTTTGCAAAATTCTGGAAAACCTCTTTTACAAAGCCAAACATCTCGGACGGGTGATCACAAGCAACACAATGGAACTGCATTTCAGTTGTTCCATGAGGCCCAGTAGCACTTCTCCCATTCCTAATATAACGATCCCGTAAGCCACAATCCGCATGGCACCAGTGAAGACAGACATCACACCCAACCCAGCTACATGTATTAGATGCCATGTCAAACTTTGAGCAAACAAGACACATGCAAGCACTGCAAAAACCATTCCTCCTTGCACAAACTTTGCAATCGCACTCATCCACAGGCAAAAGACTCCGACACATAAGATTTCTGCATCTCAAGTTCAGAAAGATCTCAGCCAACTCAGACGATGAAATACTATTCTCTAACCGGAGGAAGTCAGGTAGACCAGTTCTCAGAGCAACTAATATTTCCAACTGAGCACGATGAGATTTAACCAGCATCTCCAAGGTAATGTCAGACTTATTCTGCAGTGCATTCTGAAATCCATATAATTGCGCATGCTTATCCACGTTTACCATGATCTCCCGAATGCTCTCCTTCAGACAACCTATAGATTGTCCTGTCATTTCATGAAATTTTTTGGCCATCAGGTGGATAGGATCAGAAATCATCCGGCAAATAACTGTCTCAACAAAATCAGCTCCACCAATCAGGAGCTGATCTTGTTCTTTCTGGCTGCTACTCCTATATAAGCTACCACCGTGCTTCTCTCTGATTGCTCTCTTTTTATCAAAACTAAAATTTGAACCAATTTCATGAGAACCCACACTCTGTGGAGGAGATCTAACATCATTCTGTTCATGAAAACTCAACTGCTTATCAAGTCCATTGGTTACCTTCGAGCTTCCCTCCACAACTCTAATATGCTGCCCTTGTGCATTTTGCCCATTAGAGATACACTGTAATGCTTGTGACTGATGAAGAGAGCCATTTCCATTCATCAGAATTCTTTGATACATAGGAACTTCCTTATGTCTAGATTCATTATGAGATTGTGCTTGAAAAGATCCTTGAGAAACTTGATCTACTCCCTGAAATATAGGACGGCTATGAACAGACTGTTCAAAGTTGTCCAGTGAATTCTGTGTCAGCGAACAACTTGGATTATGATAGAATGACTGAGAACCTGAGAAGGACATTGATGCAGTAAACCCATCAGAATTGGTACAGAATGTATTTGTGAATGACTGAACACTTCTACCACGGCTTGGAGAGCCTGGAGCGAGGTTTGTACCACGAGAACCTATAGGTAACAATACATTTGGTAAGCTGAGAGAAAGATCTAATAGCTCCAGCCCCAGCTTCTCATCGATCTGTTTATTAGCACCTGAATGCTCTGCTTTCTCTACTCTTCTAACAGGAGAACTAGAGAACAACTCAAAGCCCCTAGTACTTGGTCCTTCGAAATCATCATTCCCATCCCTGCAGGTTAAAAGATTTCTTGATTCTCTTTCCATCCATAAACCATCTTCTGAGGAATCAGCAACATGGGAAGGAGCAACAGCAATGCTTTTACCTTTATCTCTGATATTCTGGCTCAGACCCTCTGTAACATCCATATTCACTTCTGGTCCTCCATTTTCCTGGTCAAATTCCTTGTTCAACTCTGACCCTTCAACTTCCTCTGCCTTGACCTCGAGATCAATCCCTTTATCTTGGACTTGATCCTTTTCCAACTGCGCAGGCGTCTCAACAACTATATCAATACTTTCTTCCACCTTACATTCACCATTCTCCCTCACGCACTCTGTGGCCTTCTGACCTTCATCATCACTTCCATTTCTGATTGCATCTCCATTCCCACCAGCTCTATCATTATCACTCGGTTTCTCGTCACCATCCACCAATTCATCAACGTCCTTCACTACATGCTTCCCTTCACTTGCGCTTCCCTTATTGTCCTCTTTCTCTGCACCCTCCATCATTTGATCTGCATCCTCATTTTCAACTTCCTTACTAGCTCTCTCAACATTGGATCCTCTACGATCACCATCAAAACCACAAAGAAGTACTATTTCCCTACAGGTATTTTCAATTTTGGACTCTCTCTGATAACCATCAGACCCAATAACAGGTGGCTTCTTCCCTTCATCTCCACACTCCACAGCAGTATCCATTTTGGTCTCAGCTTGAGGCTCCGGCTGCAGCTCTCCTTCCTCCATCTCACTATTACTCCCGCTCTGGACCTGCGCGTCCTCCACGTTCTTCTTTATTACCTCCCCCACACTCTTTGACTGCTCACTCCCTGAATCCTTGGAACATGTGGGAGACCTCGAGGACCTAGACTTAGATTTTGACTTGGACCTGGAATCCCTTGAATCCACACCCATTCCCCCTCTCATTCTTGACTGCTCGCTCCCTGAATCCTTTGACCAACTCGGTGACTTCACATCCTTCCTTTCCCTCTCCCTCGGCCTCACACTCCCTCTCTCCCGTTCCTCCAACCCGAAGTCCTTCACTCCGCTGCCAAATCTCCTCCACGACGACACACTCCCTTCCCTCCTCGGCCGCTCCCGGTCTGACCGAAACCCCTTGGGAAACTCCCTCCTCGACACGCAAAAGCTCTCCGACCGGTGAATCCTCTCATCCCGATATCGATTATCAAACCCTTTCCTCCGATCAAACCCTCAAAATCGTGATCCAATCTCTTGCGAGAAAGCGGCCTGTAGGTTTCGCGATTTCCACCATCATCCTCGGGCAGAAACGACGACCTGTCTCGGTCGTACCGGGACGAAGAAGACGTCGACGACGAGATCAGCCCCTTGCGCACGACGTTGCTGTCGGCCGATGACTTATGGTAGAAGCCTCCGCCTCCACCACGATGAGCAGAGGAAGACGAGCGATTGATGCCGAGGGATTCTTTGCCCACATTCTTCTCGCCATAGGAATCGAGATCATCGCTCGATCTCAACCTCTTCATTTCGCTTGGGATTCACAACAACAACAAAAAATCACACCAAACTTCGAAAAAAAAAAAAAAAGCAAAACCCGAAAAAGAGCTTACAACAACTTCAACAAACAAAACAAACTAAGAGTTACAACAACCTTCCGAAACCCTAATTTATGTTCATCCCCAAATTTCATACTGAATCTTTAATACTGAACTCCTCCCAAGAAAGAAAAAGGAGAAGAAGAAGAAGAAGAAGAAGCAGGGTTGTCGGTTAAATTTTAAACTAAACATTTCAAAGTGAAAGTTGAAAGAGAGAAGGAAGGAGAGAGAGCTTGAAGTAAAAGCACCTGGAGATTTGCGCAAAATTCAAATCAAAATTACATCGATAACCCTCAGTACAAGAAAATTCCCAAGACCAGATTCAGCGATGGAGAGAGACAGAGAGAGAGAGATGAATAAATAAAACAAAATAGGGATTTAGAATCAGAGTTCGTCAAATTTGAGCTTGAAATTACCTATATAACAAATAGAGAGATTCAGAGAGGGAGTGAAAGAGGAATTGGGGAAACGAATGAGGGTAAAATGGGAATGTAAAATATTTGCTAGAAACTAGAGAGAGATTTATCACAGTCAACGCAGTTTAACCACTGTAGAGGAAGAAGAACAAGTTTATTTATTTAATTATTTATTTATTTGAAAAAAATAAGAAGAAGAAGAAGAAGAAGAAGTTGAATACGCAACGTGGGTGGAAAGCATACTCATCAGTAAAAGGTCGTGTGAGCGGTGATGTGTGCTTTATTTTTTTTAATTATTTATTTATTTACTTCTAAACTAATCTAACGACGTCGTATTTACTCTTAAATTAATCAAATTTTAAATAATAATAATTAATATTAAATTAAAAACCAAAATGCAAATTACAGCGCTCTGATATGTTGACACGTGTCATATTACTATTGGGGAGAATCTATGACTTTTACTGCAATCTACGACTTTTTGTCAACATCTGACAAATGCTCAGCTGTAGCCGCTCAGTCTTTAAAAACCACTTCCTAACGCTCTCCGTCTACCAAACAGTTGTACTCGCCATATCAGTCGACCGCACGTTTCTTTGAATTACACGTGTCTAGACATGATAGCGAGTGTTCATTTATTTCAGATCTTCCCGTAGGTGTTAGAAAGAACGTAGAGGATACTGGACTCTGACTTTGACTTTGACTCTTGACGTCATAAAGACATTATCTTTGATTTAAAATAATTAAATTTGAATGAATAGCTATGTATTTTAAGTTAATTTTTTTTTTTAAAGTGTATTTTTCGTCCAAATTTGAATTCTATATTTTTATTATTTTCTCATTAACATAAACTGAAGTTAATTTAATTAAGTATTTAAATTATATTTCGGATTACATAATTAATAATTATGAATTAAACGAGAATATAATATATTTAAACTAAAAGTAACCAATTTAATATTTAATTGTTATAATTTTTAAATTTTATAAAAACCAACAAATATATAGTTTTTATTTTAATATAAAATTAAAAATAATTTTGCAAATGTATTTGCTAAATTGTAAAAAAAAAAAAAAAAAAAATCAAAACCTAACAAATAATTTAAAAATTAAGATAATAATTTATCCAAATTTTTTTATTTTTTATTAATAATTTAGATTTTCACGTGGCACACTTTAAAATTCATTTTCAATTTTTATTTTCTATCTAATCTTTTTTTTTTTTCAATACCCTTTCACTTTATTTTTCAATAAAATTTTGACCAATTTTATTTATTTTACACACTTTCTTAAAAGTTTTACTTTTTCTTCACACTTTCTTCTATTTCCTTATCTTTTGTTTTGTTCAAAATTTATTTTTTAAAAAAATAGATAAATAAACATATATATTTAAATTTAATTACTAAAAAATATTTTTTTTGAAATTAAAATCTATAATAAATTTATGGAAACCTAATCCAATATAATCATTAGAGCTCTACTAATATAATATATAATTAAGTTATTACTTTTATTGACTTGTATTATTAATATAAATTTAAACCAAAATCGTTCACTTGGTAGTTCAAAAAATTCATATTGTATAATTAAAAAATTATTAATTAGTTTATAACAAGTAATCTAATTACAAATTTGAATTTCAACGAATATAAAAAAATTGTCATTTTAATTATATATTATATATTAATAATAATGTATGTATAATATTTATTATCATAAAACTAAAAATTTTATTTATTATTTTATTAATAAAATTTTAATGATTAAATTAAATTAAATTTTAATACATTTTTATATTTTAAATAAAAAATTATTATATAGTTATTAAATTCTCTTAATTATAATAATCACATATACGTGTTTATAAACATTTTTCATATAGTTCGAATAAAGTTGAATTTGACCAAAGTACCCTTTTGATCTTATCCCTGTATGATTTCTCCACTCTCAAAAGCAAAATTGTGAGGTAAACAATTGCTTATCCAATTTCTAAGATATTTCAATATTGAGGGGCCCTATATATATATTAAGACCTAAAAAGAAGAAACCAAACTCTGTAATTGAGTTTCCATGGCATTAGCTCTGTCAATGAGTAATACCTTGATTTACAGAAGGAGCAGTCGATGCGGAGAGTTGGCGAAGAACAGACGATCTCATTCAAATCTCGTCTTCTCCATCTCTTGCTGTCATGAACCAACGGGAAAAACACAGAAAGAAGATGAAGGATTGTTTGGAAAGACAGAAAAGGTAGGGAAGTTGTTGAAGGAGAAATTGAATTTGGATCTGAATCCTAAACAGAAAGGTGACTGGAAGGATTTGATGTTGATGAGCTTATCTTTTGCGGTTTATGTGTATATATCCCAACAGATTGTCTCTGCTTACTTCGCGTATTGGATCTCCATTCCCAAACCTTCCTGGTAGACTTTTTATATTTATATATATAATTAATTTATATTTAGATACTTACTGTGTATAATATTATGCGTAATTATATATGTTATATAATACGTATATATATATATATATTAAATATATATAAAAGACTAATAAAGCTTGATTAGATGTCAATTGAATCGGGATCAAACCGCCATTATTACTTGTTACTATTCAATTTATAATAATTAAAATTTTCAGTCAACTTAATTATGATTTCATTTTTTCAAAGCATTAATTATTCAATTCTAACATCTTTGGAATTTTTTGATCCCACTTTTGTTCAAAAAATTCAAACCAAATTAGAGCCTGTTGCGTGAAAATTGGGACCGCCGGAAACACTTATCTACAAAAAGGATATGATTTTTTATGAATTTATTAAAATAAAATATAATTCTTAATAAATATATAAAAAAATATTACTTCTGTTTAAAAAAAAAAAGCAATAATACTAATAAAATAATATATTAATATTTTTTTCTTTTAAGTTTAATTAAATTATAAATAGATTTAAATTTTAAAATATAAAAAATTAATCAAAACTGTAGTATCATATGAGAGAAAATAGAAACAGTCAAAAAACATCAATCAAAATATAACTGATTTGAATTTAATTGAATCGAACCCAAATAACTACATTTAACTCAGTTGGAATGTAGCAGATTTAATAATCTGTCTGCTTATTTTTCTTAATTCAGTTTTTCATTTTGGAATAATGAATATCTCCTACTACTTCTAAGGAACTAATCACTGTAATTACCGTGGTGGTTTTGATAATCCTCAAGGTGAAAATCTCATTTTGAAGAAGAAAGCAAGTAAATACTGAATTTCCTATTAAATCTTCTTTAACTAATTTCTCCATTATCAAAACCTTTGAACCCTTGCTTGAGTTGAAAGATAACAGTAAATCAACTAAATCCACTCATTCCGATTGTATAAATGTATCTATATATATATATATATATATACATATATGTAAAAATATAAAAGTTTGATGTTTGCCTTCCACATCATGGAACTGTCCCTGGAACATTTGTCACAAGAAGATATAACTAGAACATAGAAAGAGTATTAAAGTCAGCAGAATTCTTCAACTGATGAAGTCAACTAATTTTTTTTAAAATGGAGATTAGGAGGCCATAAACTCAATCAACAAGAAAATTTATTATCATTTCATGCCTCTTTCTCTCATAATTTTAAATGGGTTTTTCTTAATCAGAATTCTTAATGGATTTAAAAACAAGGTAAAAAGATACAAGTTTTGGAAAAACAAGAAACACTTTTAAAACACTTGAGATACACATCAATCTTAATTGTTTATTTAACATCAGGGTCCTGAAAACTTAGTCAGCTTTAAGTCTTTCGCGCTTGAAGAGGCGATAGAAGAGCGAAACCAACCACTGCCAGAAGATAATTAGCCAATTACCACTCTTGGGTTTAGTTTCTGGTCTCGGTCCGAAAATACCTTTATAAATCTCCTTCTGTTTTTGATAAATAGCCTTGTCATGTTCAGCTAGCAACCGAAGTTCCTTCACTATTGCTCTGTCTTCAGGAGCAAATTTTCGTGCTTTTTGGAAATCTTCCCGAGCAGCATCAGTCTGCCCAAGTTCTGCTCTAGCCTTACCTCGTCTGAACAGTGCTTTCACATTGTTCTCGTCCTCAGCCAAAACCTGTCAGCATATCATCCATGGAAATAGCTAGTCAGTTGTTTTAACTCTCTCACTGATTTAATTTTCCTGATAACCAAAAGTGAGAAATAGAAACAAACCATCATAACCAGAATTGTTTGGTACAGGAATAACATAATAAAGCAAGTATCAGAACTAGGTGAACTAAAAACACCTAAGAAAATCCCCATGTAAGATCTTTCAATGCAGCAGCAAAATGTTAGACACATCAATCATCATCCAAACGCATTGGTTTTAAAATACACTGAAGGAAACGACATGCATTAAGCACATAGAGCTGCTTATTTTCCAAACTTCACATGTCCTTTTAGTTCTTTGATTGATGAAAAAAAAAAAGAGGATCTCAAGCACAAACTACAGCAGTTCAGGCAGAAAAAGAAAAAAACAAAAAAAGGAAATGCTCGAATAAAGTATATGATTAAAATTAAAACTCTGGATAAAGACTATGAGTAGACAAAAACATCTTTATAAGATTGCTTGCTCTACATTATAAGTTATTAGAAGGGTGTCAATAGTTACGTCTGGTCTACAGGATAGTAAAATAAACATCCATATATATTCAGATTAAACAAAAGATTGTCTTTGTTAATTTTGTTGTTGAATTTCAGATCATTTGTTAAAATACAGCTTTGGCTCTTTCAAAGGTGTAGTGGCATTATTTTGTTATATCATTTACCGGGAAAGGAGCTTTATGGATCATTCACTTACAAGGCTGCATTGTCCAATGGCTTCTTCATAGCGTTTGAGCTTTATCAGACATGCTGCCATGTTAAGATGGCATGGATTTTTAACAGCCAAAGCCATATCTCGATACTTCCCAAATAACTGAAACATGAAGTCATCACCCATATATGCTATGGCCTACATGAACAGAAAAAAATCTGGACTAATCAAAAACTAGAAAGTCAAAGAGACTAGATGAGGTTGGATGAATGCAGATGCCAGCATGATATGTTAAACTGTCATACTAAAAAGGAAACTTAGTGCGTAACCATTTCATACTGTTGCATGGCCTCCTCCAATTTGTCCTCCTTAAATAAAGAGTTCCCATCCATCTTCCGTCGATCTGCAGCACCAATCCTCTCTTCAACAGTCATGTCACTACGAGCTTTCCCCTGTGTAATGCAACCACATAAAGCCACATGTTGTTAGGCTCAGGCAAGAAGAAGCATTTGGAGATCATAGGTAAACATTTAGCAAGCCAGAATAAAACTTACTTCTTTTGTTTCATCAAATCCAATGAGTTCAACCTCATAGAACAAGTCTGCCATGGGGGGAACATTTGGGAAAGAAAAGCTTCCTTCTTTCCCATAACCTAACTCCCAGCCCACATGTAGCAGCGCACGTTCACCAGACTTCATACTGGACACTCCAACTGCTAAGCCAGTCATTTCTTTCTTCTCTGTTACATTTTCAAGACTATCATCGACACTTGGAAAGACAGTTAATAAACAGAGAAACTTTCTGCCATTACAGATAATGATTAGAATCATTAGATTGACGGACTACCAGTAGATGAGTAAAGGCATTGTTCTGGCATTGAATTTTCAATTAGACAAAGTATTCTCCATATAGGAATGATACCGTGTCCTAATAGGAATATTCATGCCATGTATATGTGCAGCACCTGTTATCTGTCTTGCAAACATATTAACATACTATTACACATCTATTACAACAATGCTCCAAAATAAATAAATAAATAAATTGTATAAATATTAGAAATAAGTTATATTTACTGTTACTGTTTTCTGTTATTCATTTTTGTTAGATAACTAGGCACCGTAACAAAATGCTAGCTGTCATTTAGAATGGAAGGTTGTTAATTTGTTTTTCCTTATGTTTTGCCTATAAAATGAGGCACAAATCATTGATGTAATAAGATGAAAAATGGGAGTTTTTTTCTACTCTTAATATCTTCATGGTATCAGAGCATACCTGATCCAAATTCTTCAGCATCCCTCTTGCATTCAATAGGCAGGATGAACAGACTTCTTCTTCGCTCGAAGTCCTTTAGGGCTCCTATCTTCCGGTGCCTGACAGTCATGCTCTCACTGATATGGCTCCTTCTTTCATTACTGGACATCGACTAAATGGCAGCAACTATCTACAATGGTCATCCTTTGTATTAATGTTCATTCGTGTTCATTCGAGGGCAAAGCCGGGACGAATACCTCATTGGAGAGCTCTCACCACCTCCCGCGAATGATCCAAATGCTCGAGCATGGAAAGTAGAAAACAATCTTCTTATGTCTTGGTTGGCGAACTCAATGATTACTGAAGTCGAAGCAAGTCTTCACGACCTGCCCCAAAGAGAAAAGACGGTAACTCAATATTACAAATTTCTTACTTGAAAATGGCAGCAGCTTGACGCTTTTGAGGAACATGCTTGGAGCAGTCCCGATGATGCCAGGAGATTCCGAAGCATTGTGGAATAGAAATGAATGTTCAAATTCCTCTTCGGACTGAACAAATACCTCGACGAAGTAAGATGACGCATCCTTAAAACCAAACCTCTCCTGAACATGAGAGAGGTGTTCTCTGAGGTGCAACGCAAAGAAAGCAGGAAGAAGGTGATGATGGGTGAATCGTAACTCAGCCCTAACCTTGCTGAAGGCAGTTCTCTCTCACCCGAGACTGGTGTAGCTCTCACAAGTCGGGTGGACTGAGCAGAAGGGACGGCCATGGTGTAAATACTGTAAAAGACCTGGACACATTCGTGGAAGATGCTGGAAGCTTCACAGGAAGCCAGCTGAAAAGAAGATACCAAAGCAGGAGACTCATCGGGGCAATTTTGTCTCAACTGAGGAGGAATCAGCTGCAGTCGTTCCTACAGAAAGTCCTCTATTTAGTCCTGAACAGATCAACCTCCTCCAGACAATGTTTTCTCCCAATATAATTCTTAGTAATGCTTCCACAGCTCAAAAAGGTAATTTTTCTGGTCTCTCAACTTATTCCTCAAAAAAGGGCATATGAATTATTGACTCAGGTGCTTCCGACCATATGACCGGGGATATCTCACTATTTAAGGAGTACAATAAGTGCAAAGATAAATTCTCAATTAAAATTGCTGATGGCTCCAATTCCCGAGTCGAAGGAACAAGAATAGTTGCACTGTCACCCAAGTTAATTTTGTATTCTGTGCTATACGTTTCAAATTTGTATTGCAATTTCCTGTCAATAAACAAACTATCACAGGACTTGAATTGTGTAGCTATATTTAATTCTAAACTGTGTGAATTTCAGGACTTGAACTCGGGGAAGACGATTGGCAATGGTAGTATGGATTCAGGTCTTTATCTACTGCAAGCTGACAACTCTTCTCTTAGTAGATAAACTCATGCAGTATGTATTAATTCTGAATCTGTAAACAATTTAAACAGGGAATGTCCCATCATGTTATGGTATTACCGTTTAGGACATCCTAATTTCTTATATTTGAAAAAGTTATTTCTTACTTTTTTTCGAAATAAAAATTCAATTTCCCTTTCAATGCGAAATATGTCAACTGTCCAAACATATTTGAAATTTATTTTCCAGTTCAGTTTACAAACCCACAAAACCTTTTTCATTAATCCATAGTGATATATGGAGTCCTTCTCGGGTTACTAATATCACCGGGACAAAATGGTTTGTATCTTTTGTTGATGACCACACTAGAATCACTTGTATCTTTTTTATGAAAAAAAAATC
>NW_019014567.1:286513-299256 GCF_000150535.2 Carica papaya
CTATCAATAAAAAGTTACGTGTCTATACTAGGAGAAACAAAACTACAGTTGATAAAGATTCTGAGCCAACTACACATTGTCATGAGTCTATTCCAATTCCGAGCAGTAAGGACACATCAGATAATGAGTTTTTAGACACAATTTCTGATATTATTACCATTACAGACACCACGATATTGAGTTACCTATTGCCTTGTGGAAAGTAACTCGATCTTGTACTAGACACCCTATACAGGATTATGTTTCATTCAGCAACATATCTTCAAAGTATCATGCATATATAAGTAAGCTTGATGGCAGCTCCACTGAACCAAAAACAATTCATGAAACCCTTGCACTACCAGAGTGAAGATCAGGACTCTAGACAAGAACAAGACTTGGGAACTGACAGAACTTCTACTTGGAAAACATAAAGTAGGGTGCAAATGGGTATTCACTACAAAACACAATCCTGATGGAAGTGTGAATCCGTACAAAACCCGTCTAGTGGCTAAAAGCTTCACTTAGTCCTACGGAATAGACTATCAGGAGACATTCACCCAGTGGCTAAGCACAACACTATCCGGGTATTACTCTCTTTTGCTTCTAATCTTAATTGGCCTCTCTGTCAACTTGACGTAAAGAATGCATTTCTCAATTGTGATTTAGAAGAAAAGGTATATACGGAAGTCCCTCCGGTCCTTGAGACCACATATAAATCTAACAAGGTGTGCAAACTCAGAAAAGCACTCTATGTTCTAAAACAATCTCCGAGAACTTGGTTTGACAAATCCACCAAAACTATCAAACATATGGGCTCTGAGCAGTGTCAGTCTGATCATACTTTGTTTGTCAAGAATAATGCCTCTTATAAGAAAGCGATCTTAATTATTTATGTTGATGATATTATTTTTACCAGGTGATAACATAGAGAAAATTCAGAAACTCAAAATTTTTCTTGTCACAGAGTTTGAGATAAAAGATTTTGAAGCACTCAGGTATTTTCCGGGAATGGAATTTACTTGTTCTAAAAAGGGAATATATGTGTCACAACGAAAATATGTTCTTGACCTATTGAAAGAAACAGGGATGCTTGGGTGTAAATTAACAGAAACACCCATAGAAACGACTACAAAAGTTGGATTTAAAACCAATGGCAAACCAGTTGATAAAGAAAGATATCAGAAACTTGTGGACAAACTTGTTTATCTCGCTCATACTAGACCTGACATCAGTTTTGCTGTCAGTACTGCAAGTCAATTCATGAATCAACCTACTGATGATCATATGAATATAGTATATCGGATCCTAAGATATCTTAAGAAAACTCCAGGATAAGGACTATTTCTCCAGAAAACAATGAACAGGAATATTGAAATCTACACAAATACCGATTGGGCGGGTTTTGTAACTGACAGAAGATCTACATCTGGGTACTATGTTTGGGAAAACTTAGTCACTTGGCGGAGCAAGAGACAATCTGTTGTGTCACGAAATAGTACAGAAGCTGAACTTCGGTCACTTGCTCATGGAATATATGAGGGAATTTGGTTAAAAAGGATTCTAATAGAAATAAAATTCTCGATTACTACTCCCATGAAAGTACGGTGCGACAATCAATTAACAATCAACATAACTAAAAATCTTGTACATCACGATCGAACTAAACACATGGAGATAGATCGGCACTTCATCAGAGAGAAGATTGAAGATCAAACTATTACAATACTCCATGTTCCTATTAGTCAGCAAACTGCAGATATTTTAACAAAGGCACTTCCTAAAAGATCCTTCAACGAATTGATATCCAATCTAGGTTTACTCAACATTTACGTAACCTGATTAAGGGAGAGTGTAAAAATATTAAGAATAAGTTATATTTGCTGTTACTGTTTTCTGTTATTTATTTTTGTTAGACAACTAGGCACCGTAACAGAATGCTAACTGTCATTTAATAGGGAAGGTTGTTAATTTATTTTTCCTTCTGTTTTGCCTATAAAATGAGGCACAAATCATTGATGTAATAAATGAAAAAAGGGAGTTTTTTCCTACTCTCAAAATCTTCATAAACTTTAGCAGAGACTATATATTAAGCATCGAAGAATCTTGTCAGCATTTTTTATTCAACGGGTTTGAATTCAAAGAAAGAATCAGGATGAATTAGGCAAGTACCTTTCCCCAAAACCATTTCGATTGGTTGCTGTTCATTCCATGTGTCTTCAAACTTGTGTTGAGTGCTTTCAGTCCATCCCCTGTAATGCACTGTGGCACCGATGCAGTTAATAGGATACAGAAAACATGAGCTCAACTTCAATCATAGCCTCCAACAAGACAGTAAACAAGAACTTTCCCTTAATATCAATGCTGTACATAGTTGGTTTTAGCTCAAGTATTGGCTTGACGAATGCAATATGTAAGTATGTTAAACAATTGATTCCGACCTCAGTCAAACGGCTTTGAACTCCACAATCAATCACAGAAAACATCTCTCCTTATTAATTATACCTTACCATGCTAACTTGCAGCCACCAAAAAGAAATGGTATTCAACTCCCCCATGTCCTTAGATATGACAGAAAGGCTAGAGACATGCATTACTTTGTAACAAATTGTCAGAAAGTGCTTTATTTGACAGCATTAGCTATTCAATACTCATTGGTGCAAAACAGAAGTCCTCAGCCACCAGAATGGCAAACTCAAAAATATTTTCAAGGATCAAAACCACAGTATACTAAAGCTCAGAGATATCCAATACAAGCAGATATCTGGTACTTACAGAAGCATGTAGAGTACTTGGATGGTTTCTGACCATGACCTTCCTTAATGATTTGCTTCGTTACTTTCTCATGCAGGATTTCAACTGCAGAATCGACTTTTGGGGGACCATTAGCGTCTTGAGGTGGATCTCCATGCACAAAAGCAGCACCTTCAGCAACTATGTCATTTTCTTGGTCTTGACCTACAAAAAACAAGGGCATGAACTCACCTTGTTTTGCAATGTAATCTGCAGCAAGTTCATCTTCCAGCAAGACCAAAAAATATCACAATTTTATGCTAGAAAAAGATTTTCTCTTGCCAATTATATAGCTTTTTACAGTGTAAAATAAAAAGAAAGTCAACGCAATACTTAGTCTTAAGAAAACAGCTAATTCAATACATAATAATTATCCAAAAGTACTCTTCACAAAATATTCAGTTACATTAGAAATTGCTGGTGTGTATAATCCAAGAAGCAATTTTTTCGTTTTAATTTTAAATATAGCTATATAAGATCAAATGATACTTGCACAACTGAACATTTTTTTCCTCATTAATATGCCTTGTAAGATCGCATATTCAAGTACTAAAATCCGAAATTAAAGAATTCAGTATCTTAAACGGGAGCATGGAAAACTCACCAAGAGATTGACTTTGCTGCTCCTGAGCGTCCTCCATACTCCAAATTCACCAAAATTCGTGCAATATCTGAAACAATACATTTTTTAATCAGAATAGCATTTGAAGGATTTCAATCCATAGCAACCTCACTTAAAAGCAAAATTACAATCTGAAACCATTTAACAGCGATGCCACTCACCCGGATCACGGAAGACTAGCAGTGACGAATAGATGTGTGATGAACGAGACGTACTACCGCGAGAGAAGGAGTACGCAGAGTAGAGGCCCTTTTCAGTTGAGAATAGAGATTGTATTGTAGAAAGGAAGAAGAAGAGGATCGAAAACGGAAGGGAAGAAATAGGGACGATTGCTGCTGGTTCAGAGAAGAAGCTACAATGATCTCAGAGAATTACAGTTCGGCAATTCGTTTGAAGGAAAAGGAGCAAAAATGGGGATGATAAGCTCTGTTGATGGAGAAGAAAAGGGGAAGGAAGTAAGTTTAGGTTTTCCTTCTTCTTTTTCGAAGAAGAAACTTCCAGAGATTGCTTGTAGGAAAAAGACGACAAAGATGAGAAAATTTTCAGGTCGTCTGTGTGTGTGTGTATATATATATATATATAAATGTATAACTCCTGGAGGGTGTATATTATAACTGCTTGTCCATGAGTAACACAAAAGAGGGTTTTTACTTGGTGATGATTTTAGACTTCGGCTTCAAATGGAATTTTATTTAAATTAAATTGGGTTGGGCGCTTATATAGTTCTCTTCTTTATTTTTTAATTTTTAATTTTTAATTTTCATTTTCTTTTAATTTTTTCATAATTATAATTAAAATAACATTTAATAAAACTTTTGCCAATAATTAAATAATAAAGTCAAGTCTACAAATAATGTTTAGTATTATAGTAAAATCATAAAATTTTCAAAGAGAAATTAAAATTTATATTTTATAATATATCGATATAAATTTAGAATAATTAAAATTCTAACCTACTAGGAATATCTTTTTCTCTATCTTCACATTCACATAATTGAATTTTACAAAACACCAATTTTTACAAGCTGATACATGATCAATGGACTATATAACAATTAAAAAGAAACAAACTTACTACATGGGGTTGCATACACCTATACATATTCATCCCAAAAATTTCAATATGTATGGGATGAAAAGTTGAAGTTAAAAACCAAAAGGAAGGAAGGAAAAAAAAAATAAAAATAGAGGATTAATCAACAAAATAATGAATCAAGCCATTTACTGTTAACAGAAATACGAGCACAAAATTGCTGACCTAACCCATAACAGCTCCTGCAAATCATTATGTTGGAAGTAGCAACTAGATTTCTGAGAATTCCGTCAGCCAACTTTCAACTCATTGTTCATGGACCCCGGTTTTTATGGTTTACGACATCATCAGCCAGAAGCCTTCTCGAGATTGTCAATTGGACTTGCTCCGAGGGAAAATATGGACTTCCATTACCCAAGTTTAGTGTATTACCTCCGAACTGGCGGCTTTCATAAAATTATCAAACGGGCATGATGCCGGTGGTCGGAAGCAGTGGGGATGATGCTGGTACTCAGTGGCACACGGCATTGCGCTAATGCTAGCAGTAGATGGATTGTAGGAAACAACATCAAAGTTCTGATCAAGGAATGGATTTCCACCCTGCAATTCCTAATGGTGTGAGCCTCAAATCAATTTGCATGCAGGCAACAGGATACAGAAAAGTTAGGTTTAATGCATATATGGACTAACATACGTTATGAATTTAGTAGACGTGCAATACATTCAAAATTCGTTTTAAATGACCAAATTTTTCAAAAAGGAAGAAGAACCTTATTAGTTCCTTTATGATTTTGAACTAACGACAAATTTTGAAGTTAAATATTCAAAATGTTAAATGTTAAATTATACTATTTGACACAACACTATTAAAAATTTGAAACTGATATCATTCCAATTTTATTCTTGAACTGAAGGACAAGTCCCATTGCATACACATTGTTGTTGTTTAATATGTATCTAGAATAGGGCATTCTGATGAAATAATAGACATTCAGGAGTTTTTAGAAGGAGATCAAAACGAAAATAAAATTCCACTCACCATAATATTTCACTAGCTATATGATTTCAGCTTATTTAGATTGAATAAGTTAAAGGACAAGCTTGGTACCGACAGCAAAGGGTTATACTTAATACTAATGAGGACCATGATAGTGAAAAAGGTAACAGCACTTGATATGACACACGGGTTGTGTAGGTGGTTATAGGTGGAGGGTGTCGGCAGGCAAGGGTTATACTAATACTAATGACAACCGTGATAGCGGAAACGGTACCAGCAACTGATATGTTACACAGGTTATATGTGGAGACTAATGATAGTGAAGGCCATATTAAGTCAAACCATTTTGAAACTTCATATGAGTCATGGTAGTGCTGGAAGTGGTAACAATGAAATGGATAGTGTATGGGAAAAGAGATAATGCTGAACATACTGGTATCCTAGATTCTCTGGTCTTTGTATTAGTTCTGGTGGTTTTAAACATGATGGACAGATTAGCTGACAATGGATAATGGTAATATCGAACTGTTAGTGTGCATCATCCGGTTTGATGTCCATGCAAGCGTTGGTAGTGAATCTGCTGATAGTAGAGTTGGTCGCTGGTGGTTGGTGATTGGTAAGGACTCAAGTGTTTGTTATCATCCTAGTATCCGAACCTATTAGCAATTGATGCAGCACACTTTTTCTAGTTCAATTCTAAGTGTTATTTTTAGTTCAATCCTAAGTGTTATTATTTTATTATTTTTGATCTTTTCTAATTCAAGTCCAAGATTTATTTTAGTTTTCTAGTTTCCTTGATATTTCCTATTCCTAATTTGATTCTTAGTTTCTTAGGATTTCATGTTCCTAGTTAGGTACATGTTACAAACCTTATAAAAGGACTTGTAACAGTTTTGGATATAACTTAATACAATTCAACGTTATTCTTTGAAATTTTTAGTCTTTATTGTGAGTAATCTAAGTACTCTAAATCTGATCTATTCAAACAAAACTTCTGCTGCACTATAGTTGTTGGTGCTTCGATTCAGCTACATGCTTTTAATTAGATTTTTTCAAATGAAATGAGAATTATAACATAGAATTGAGGATAATGAGGCTTATTTACAACCTTTTCAAGACTCTTAAGCCACAACTGCTGCTCCTATGATGAAACTGATCTAGTGACTAATGGTGACAGAATAATTAACATTTTAACTCCTTCAACTGTTAGATTTTAATCTCTTCCATGCAGATTTTGATATCACTGAGAAAAATCTAAGTTTGAATAACAACATAATGTTCAATGCAAATGTGAAGATAATGCAAGGAAATACCAGAGAGACAACTGGTTCAACATGTGAATAAGAAATTGTCTGATCTTTGGCCTGGCTGTAATTGTTACTCTTTTGAGCAACCATGAAAACTGACATCTTCTGCTGTTTTCCCATTAGAAGGGCCTCACAATGACCAGCCATTTCAGTGTAAGTCATGTCAGGTGGATGGGAGACTGAGTATCTTCCAACTTGATTTGTTGTCTGAGAAACCTGCAGAAAATATCACCATCCCAGAGAGATAATACTAAATGAGAGAATAAACACTCCATGTTTTTATCTAGCAGAAAAGAGGTTCCATTAAGCTTAATATCCGAGCTAAATGTTATCCTGGTAAACGTTCGAATATTTATGATTGTTTTTGCAGAGACAAAACTAAAGCCTGAGAGGAGCCTCAACTGAAAAAACATCACAATGACCATTGCATCATAAACAAGAGTATGCTTATGGATAGGTACTAAACTCAAGGGTCTTATCACAACATTGCACTTCTCTAATGCTATAGTGAAGAATGAAAATGGACAAATAAAGGAATTCCTTCAGATACCTTGGAATGATAAAGTAATTCTAAAACCCCAGCCACCACCCCCTCCCCAAAAAAAAAAAAGAAAGAAAAACCATAACCTCAACAAATTTGAAAATATTCCAATAAAAAAAGCACTTTTTGTGAATGATCAGAACAAGTCTTAATTATAATGGTTGTCTCCCTGCCATCCACCGGATCAACAAAAAACTTACTGCATCCAGAAGTTCATCCACACTCAAGAGATTTGAGATTTCTTTTGAACCCAGCTGCATGGTAGGATCTGTTTGGCTTTCATATGCACTTGGTAGCAAGTCAGTGTCAGGCAGGAATAATAGAGGTTCAGCCTGCAAAATGACAATGTCAGTGTCCATAAGACGTTATAGTAAAGAAAATGAAATAGAAGATAATAAAAGAATAAAAATGTAGTCACCTTGTCAGGAGATTCTCTGCCTTTGATTTCATACTGGTACACTTCTGCAGGTGCTTCCATCAACTGAGCCCCCAATGGACATACATCATCGGGTATAAAGTCAGTAATCAACTGTTCTCTTATGCAGGATGACTCTTGCTGCAAAAAAGAACACAAAGATTGGCAAGGCACTCCTGATATAATATACTAGAGCACTAAAATGCAAATTCCATTTACATCTGATTTTCCAAGAAACTTCACGATCATTGCAGCAAAGTACTCTTTAGATAAGTTTTCTGTTATTTCTATTGCTGAAAGCGACTTCAAGGCATCTTCGTCATCTTCTTTAGATCCATATACTTTTTCTGAATGGTCACCAGTATCAACAGCCTTTACTTTGCAATCATCAACCAACTGTAGAAACGGATCCATCTGATATGCCATCATAACAATGTAAACATTACAAGGAAGCTCAAAGTTTAAGTAAATTTTCTGGTATGATTATTTCCTTAGGAATAAGAAAACAGAAATGCTAATATATAAGACTTAGAAAAAATGGAAATCCCAAAAAAAACTTTATAGACCTACTGTTTTATCAGTAAGTGCAGCTTTTGCACAAGGAATAAGAGGAGGTATGTTGAACGCTTTTGACAAGAATATGGCCATAGATGAAGACAAGGTGAAGAGGGACCTGCGTCGTGAGGGCTGCAATTTTCCTAAAAAGATAAGAAAGCTTCATCAGTTGAGGGGATGACATCTCAGGAGTGCTACCCAGATTGACATTTACCATCGAACATTAAACCGCTAGTAACTCAAAGAAAAAATATAATTCATTCAATTATTTATGCTTATTAAAAGAAAGAGCTTGTTCTTAAAGATCTCTAGTTTATAGCCCGTTTTCTTCGACTCATCATTTCTTTCTCTCTCTATGCATTTTCTCTTTCTGTCTGTAAAAATTGATTCTGAACCTTTGTCAGTTAAGCTGCCTGCTTTTAATTTTCTTTCAATTTCATTCATGACTTATTGGATTCTTCAATTTTTAATTTTCTCTTTTGCTGATCAGAAGTGTTTCAAAAATTCTCCATGAGATGTGACCCTAATTTAAGAATCAGGATAAAAACTCCTGTTTATACTAACCTCTCTCTGTTAATCACTGTTACCTTTTCTGTTACTTTCTACTTGCTATACAGCTTATCTTTTTTGCGCAAGTTCATTCATTATAAACTCCCAAATATACTAACAATAATAATATCCACTAAATTATTAAATTTTTATTTGAAAAATCAACAGCCAAACTAGCCATGCTTGTTCAGCAGCCAAGAAGACTGCAGATGTTTACATTTTGGTATCCTCTCAAAAGAGAGGGGCCGTTAGTCTCTGCTTGGCTTGTATCTATTTCCACTTGTTTCACACAATTCGGCTTTTGTGCAAAACTCAGAGTCTGTCTGAGTTTCACGCACTTGAATATTGTCTACTTGCCAAGCTTATATTTTGCTTGTATAGTTGTATGTGAAAAGGCGTATTAGAAAGTAAATAATAGAAAAAGGTCATTTTTATTGACTAACCACATCTTGAAGAGCTCAGCTTTTGCATAATAATTAAGAACCCAATATTTTATTCTGTTCATTCAAGTACCTAAAATTTGCAATCCATTCAAGTACCTAATCGGATGTTAGTTTTTCTACCACAAGGAATGCTACGTTAACCCAAAAAAACATGTGGCTTGCCGCATTGGTAACCAAACTAATGTTAATATTTAAAATAACAATATTTCTATTTTATATTTACTGATAATAAATAATTTAACTCTAATCCTTACTGCTTGAATGAAAAACCAAATTATTTCAAATTATTGATACTTTATTTTATTTTATTGACTATAAATAGATTTATTAGTTTAACTCATTTATCAGTAAATTTATAGTAAAAATGTTATGTTCTTTTAATATTAAATCTAATTTGATTGATAGTGTGGCATATCACGTGTTCTTTTGTTAGACATGACATGTTATGTGACCGTAAATAAATGGTAGCAATCCAAAAACTAAGCAAAACCCTTAAATGAAAGCAATGAAAAATGTTCGATACTGAATAAGATAAATTGTTGAGTTCTTAATTACATATATGTGCGAAGGTTGAACCCTTCAATTAACTTTTTTTTTAAATAAAAAATTTAAAAATATATACTTTTTGTTACTTTAAGTTTTTGGAATAATTGATCAATAAATCAAATTATTTTACATTTATCTAATTGAACATTAGTTGATAATGTAAATACTTCTAGATTAAACCAAAGAAAAAAAAAAGAGATAAGTAGGTTAAGAAACCTTTAGGTGACTTTTTTTTTAGATAAAAAAAATATTTAGGTGACTATTAAGGATATTGTCAAAGAAAGGAAAGAATCACGGTTATTTCACTGTTGGTGTCAAATTTAATTATTAAGATTTATATAAGGGGAGTAAGTGTAGTTTTCACATGAAAGGTTTTGCTTGCTAAAGTGAGAAAGTTTCTAGTGGCGACACCAAACCTCAAGGGGTTTCTATAATTTTCCTAATGTAGAATCGGATCACTTTACTCCTATGAAAGTAGGTGCTGATGTTTTACACTTCCCTGTTTGATTATTTAGTGTAAACTTAAACTAGAAGGCCATCACAAGGTGTCCAATTCCTGTCACTCTGATTTATCATGAAGGCCAATAGAAGACTATGACTCATGGCATTCTTAAGCTTAAATCAAGTTTATCCTCTAAGGTGTTTTATGGTGATTCGGCAAGGAAGAAGAATAAGGATAATTCTTTATGAAAATTGTCAGTTGGAACATAAAGGGGTTAAGAAGAATTCTAAAGGGAAAGAATGTGAAAGAGGTGATTTCTAGAGTGTGTCTAGATGAAGGACTCTGTGGATAGCCTGTTAATTAATGAAGAGTGTCTAGAATTCTGGGTTTAAGAACTAGGTTGTTAGCCCTTCTATTGGGGTGTCACAATAGGATATTGATTATTTGGAACTTAGAGTTTCTTCTTGTATCGATGTTCTTCAGGGTACCATTTCATCCTTTTTGGAGTACTAAGGGTGATTTTATTGCGTGCAAGTTTTTTTGGTGAGAAATAGGAAGCTCTAGATTTACTTTCACTACGAAAGGTTTTAATTCGTTTGTTCAAGATTTGAGAGCTCAGAGACCTTCCTTTATCAAATGCCTTGTTTACTTGGTTCTTTAATGGAGGTAGAATTGTCTCTTACTGCATTGGTAATTTTTTAGTTTCTAATTATTGGAAGGATAATTTCCTGACAAAATCCAAAATATCTCCATCTTCCCTTTTTAGATCATTCCGCTATCATTCTTGAGTCCCATATCCTGAGTTAGGATCCTGCTCCCTTTTATTTCGAGATATGTAGCTTTGACGTCCAAACTTCTTAATAAAGTGAAGGAGTTACTGAATAAGGTTGAGGTGGAAGGTTGGGAGAAGTTTAGTATCATGAAGGAATTCCAATTCTTGAAAGGCAAAATCAAGGTGTGACACTATAACAAAACAGAAAGGAAGTTGACAGCAGAAATGTAGAATTAACTGGTCTAAAAGGGGGATGTTAACTCAAATCTTTTTCATAGACTTGATAATCGAAGAAGGGAAAAAAGCTTCATTAAGGAGTTGGAATTAGAGGGTGGTGTCCTGGAGCATGGCCTACTTCTAAGATGTTCAAATTTCAATCGAGAATAAAAAACTAGATTAAATTGGACCGAACTTGACGAAAAATAGTTCAGTCTGGTCTTCGTTCCAAAGATGGAGGAACTTTTTGGTCTGATCTACTTTAGTCCCCGATCCAGACAGAAATTTCAAAGAACTCTTTGAAAATTTTTAATTATGATTGATATTTAATAAATTATTATTATTATTTTATTAATTTCATTAATTATAGATTTGATGCATGATTAAAATTTCTAAATTTATTGTTGTTTTTAATTTATTGAATTAAACATGATAATTTGAAAAGAAAAATGTTTAATTAATTTCAAAGAACTCTTTGAAAATTTTTAATTATTATTGATATTTAATAAATTATTATTATTATTTTATTAATTTCATTAATTATAGATTTGATGCATGATTAAAATTTTCAGATTTATTATTGTTTTTAATTTATTGAATTAAACATGATAATTTGAAAAGAAAAAGATCTAATTCAGTCTAATCCAAAATGTGACCGGTCCAGTCTTTAGTCGGTTTGGTCCTTGGATAGATCTAGTCTGGTCCAAACTGATAGACACCCCACCTACTTCCATACGAAGTTAAATCACTAATTTTCAAAGTTTTGTCCAATTAGGATGGTAAGATCATCGGTTCTTTGAGGGAATTAATTTGAGTCTCATCAATTTCAGTGAGGCAAATTAGTCAGAGAGACCTTTCCTTGAGTAAGAAGTGAAGAGGGCCTTGATGGCTCTTGGTCCTGATAAGACTCTCAGACCAAATGGTTTCTCTATTGCTTTCTTCCAAACTTGTCAAAACTGTGTAAAATGTGACTTGATGGAGGTGGTTGAGGAATTTTATCTCAACAGGCTTTGCTGGTAAGAGTATAAACAATCTACCTTCATTACTTCGGTGCCTAAGAAAGACAAGTCTTAGAAGATTCCTGACTTCTATCATATTAGCTTGAGTGACAAGCATGTATAAGAATAAAACATCCATTCTTCGAGTTGAATCTGGAAAAAGCATATGATAGAGTTAATTAGTATTTCATGGATAAGATGATGGATAAAAAAGGTTCCAGGACCAGATGGAGGAAGCAAATTAGTGGATATCCATACTCGGTCTCCTTTGCAGTTATCGTTAATAGCAAGCTTCGGCCTTGGTTCAAAGGGTCTAGCAAAGTGAGACAGGGTGATCCTTTCTCTTCATTCCTTTTAAAGCTAGTTGTGGATATTTTTAGTTGAATTGATTAAGGGACTTAAGACGAGACTTATTAGAGTTATTAGGGTATGGTTAAGGAGGAGAGAGTGGAGATTTCTAATCCTTAGTTTGCAGATGGCACCATCTTCTTCCTTTCATATGGTCTGAGAGTGTGAGACAATGCTCTCACCCTTA
>NW_019014567.1:377284-401810 GCF_000150535.2 Carica papaya
TTAATTAATTAAGGTGTTAGGATGCACTTTTTCTTATATTTTTCACAAACATTCTTTTATGTAATGGTAAATGATAGATCTATTCAAGGGACAATATATTAAAAATTATATATACTATTTAAAAATGTTAAAAAATTGGATGTTATACTATTTTTTAATTCAAATATAAATTGAAATTTTAAATTTTATCCATATAAATCCTTATCACTAAAGGCTTCTTTAATACTATTCAACAAATGCCCACGTAACGAATAATTATCTATATAAACATCAAGTTTTAAAAATATTATTAACATAACATTTACGTGTTAAATTTTATTTTATAATTTGTCCACCATGATCATTTTGTTAAAATATATGTGATGAAGTCTTAATTATTCTTTGACATTTTTAACTAAATGGTTAATAATTACCTTTCTCTATAAAATATTATGAATCCAAATCGGATTGTGTTATTGAATACTTTTATTAAAAGTATATATGATAATTACTGTATATATATCACTTAATGAATTAAGTATTTCATTTAAGACATTATATATATATATATATATTTGGTAATCTTGATGATCCCACTTAATTAACTTAAACTTGTTATTTAAAGTTTATAAAGGTGATTATCAACCTTAATTTCCTCCTCCTTTTACTCCCCCTCACATACATTCACATCCATAGATTTCACCCTCCTCAGAATCCCAACATTTTTTGATAATTAACAAACAGGAAAAACAAAAAGATAAAGACAAAGAAAGAGAAGATGAAGAAGAGATAACAAAGAAAAGGAAAAGAAAAACCAATATCGATCATATTGTATAAGAAAATTAACAAGGAGGATATTAAGATTTAAGACCAGGAAGAAAGTAAAAAATGGAAGAAAAAAATATTGATCCAAAGGATAAGCCATTGAAGGTTAATCATAAAGGTTGTCAGAATCTATTAGGCTTGGCAATCCCAACTGGGTTTGAAAAATTTTGGGGTTTTATTATTATCTTTCTTCTTAGCATTATTGCTCACCACCTTCTTAGACCATTAGCCCAATCTCAAATAACTTCTGACATTGTTGTAAGTTCTATATTATTCTAAATATCTATTAGATTCAATATATATGTATATGCATGTAAGTAAATATTTGTTAAATTGCAAATTGGGATGATTAGTGGAAATTTGATCTTCATAAAGAATATGTTTGAAGGTTCATACTTGGCAACATTAAAATAATATAGCAGAGTTTGTATGATGTGCCAAATGTTTATATTAGGTTTAGAATGGACCTTTGTGTAATCTTCAAACCACCAGCTCCTTATGCAATTATGGCTTATGTTGGAATGTTCTCAACCTTTATTTTGGCATATACAGTCACCCTTTATCTTCATTATTCACCCAAGAAAAGTCTTCACCTCAACTTAGCCCTCTCGATCCTCGCTGCTGGGAATAGCTCGCCTGTGCTAACTTGCGTCAAAACTAATCTGAAAATCGGTAAGTCTGATATAGGCAGGCTTGGAACAACTGTAGGAGTTCACACTGACATGATCTCCACATTTTTTATTACATTGGCTTCATTGTTTTCCCAAAAGAGAAGAACTTTCCTACCCGGGTTCGCATAAACAATGTCATCAAGATGAGTATCGCGGTGATTGTCCAAGTGGTTTTTACAACAACTGCATCTCCAAATGTTTTAAAATGGGTTAACAATGAAAACCCAAAAGGGAAATGTTTGAAAGGTCTTCACCTTGTTTTATCAGTTGTTATGATGGTTTTGATATGTAATTACCCTTGTTGGTATCAGTATGATCCAATTTTAAGTGTTTTTACTGCTGGACTTTTTATGCCAAGAGAAGAGAGGATATCGAAATGGATTCCCAACAAAATCAATCACATGCTCATGAATGTTTTTTACCCAGTTTTCTTTGTTTGGGTTGGATTGATGGCTAATCTCTCTAAATTTGATCCACAATGGATGACATGGGCAAGGATCTTTTGCCTTTGATGATAACAACCGTTGGGAAAGTCATCGGAACTATCATTGGCGGTGTAATCTTGGGATTCCATTGGCCTGAAACTGTTGCATTTGGATTGCTATTGAGTGCAAAAGAGCATTTTTCATATTTTCATAGCCATTTTAGCAAACAAGGAAATCTTTTCTCCGTTTTAATTATATACATCTATACATAATTGTAATAAGAAAGGGGTGAGCAGAAAATATTATATTAAGGAAATGCTAAAGTTTTTTTCCTTTTGGCTTCAACAAAATAGGAAGGCACCATAACAAACACAACAACTGCCTCATTTGTGTTTGTGGCCTTCATTGCTGTTGTCCACACTCCATTTATCGTGAAGAGAATCATCGAAAGAGCACGAAAACAAACACCAACACATCGAATGGCACTTCAATGGTTTGATCCTATAACTGAACTTCGAATAATGGTAGGAATTCATGGACCTCAACATGTGCCTTCAACAATCAATTTCATGGAAATGTTTAGGAGGGAAGACGATCTCGAGACTGTTTACTACGCAACAGACTTGATTGAAGTTACTAACAAGGTAGCTCCTTTTCTAATGCAAATATCCTGCTAGTGATGAATAATTTAATGAAAAACATGAGAGATAAAATCAATGTTGCAATCCAACCTTATATTGAAGATAATGATAAAGTTGTCACACTAGAAACAATGTTTGTTTTCTCGACATTAGGCACTATGGCTCATGACATATGCATTTTAGCTGAGGAGTTGGGAGTTTCCTCATCGTCTTGTCATTTCACAAGCGTCGAATTGCAAATAGCATCCTAGAGACAGGCCACGTCGGTCTTCGTCAAGTAAACCGTAAGGTAAAATTGTCAAAAAATGTGCAATTGCTATTGAATTCATGTTGCTTTTGATTTAATCATATCTTGTTATCATTTAACTACTAGTTCTTATTTATTTAATATCATAATTTACATATTCAATGTATAATTGAATTAATTTCGCTTATATTTTTACGAATTTTAAGTTCTCATCCGTCAAGAAATAAAGCACAAGAACATTTTATTTGAATTGGACATGTAATTGATTTTGAATTTGAATGATATTTATAATCAAACGCAATATCAGTCTATATAATGACTTGAATTTTACTTACAGGTTCTACGAAATGCACCATGCTCTGTTGGAATTCTAGTTGATAGAAGTTTCAGGATGATCATGGAATCGAAAACTCAAGCTTTTATGAACATTGGAGTGATCTTCATGGGTGGAACAGATGACAGAGAAGCACTAGCATTAGCAGGCCAACTGACACAAAATCCAAGACTAAAACTAACTGTGATCAGATTCCTTGTTGACAAATACTCAGAAAATGCACCAAAAAGAGTGAGCAATAACAGAGTCAGTATTGCAGAAGAAGAAGAAGAGATGAAGCTTGACAATGAATGTTTTGCAGAATTCTATCAGAGATTAGTGGCAACTGGGCAGGTTGCTTACACGGAGAATCATCTGGCTAATTCTTCGGAGACGTACACAAGTCTTAGGTCATTGCAAGGACAATATTCATTGTTGATGGTAGGGAGAGGGCGGAGGGTAAGCACAGTACTCACTAAGGGACTAAATGACTGGCACCAACGTCCAGAATTGGGTCCTATAGGAGATGTTCTTTCTGTTTCTGACTTCTTACCCACAACTTCTATTGTGATCATTCAACAACAAAATCTTAAAGGATAACTACAAGGCCTGGATGATGACTTCTCTATAATGTAACTTTAGGACACTGTACTTGTAGGAAAGGTTCCCAAGCCATTTGTTTGTAGATATAGAAATCAAATGTAAACAACACCAAAAGAAGAATGTAAGCTGTAATTACTTTAATGTAAATTGAGAAAGAAGAAGGCTGAATTCATCCTTGTCTTCCAAGCTAATAAATCTGTAAATAATAAATCCTACCTCCATTAACAAATCTGTAGAAGATATTCTAACTATAATTAAGCAATCGGAATTATATCTGGGTCCAACTCCTCCAGTTTATATAGGAATTTCAGTGAAAGAGCATGTCAGAAGTATAATTCAATTTCATTTTCAACAAAGCAACACAGATCTGCTTATAGTAATCATCAGAGAAAATATCATGTAATGCAATATTGAAGAAGCCATCTGGCCTCTACCCCCCGTGTCTGCAATCACCTACTTCATCCTTCGCTCAGATTCAGCAAGAGAAATAAACATGATATCAAGAAGAAACCTGAAGAGTAATCTTCCAGACATGGCACATTAGCATGCAATTCATCAAGTTGATTAGGTTAGGTGAAAGGACTCCATTATACATTTCTAACTCTATATGTCATTGATTCAGCACAAATATGAAAGTCACAGCACAAGTCAGACGAATATCACAGAGCATTCACATTTGGCTTCTATTAACCGCAGGCCTGACATTTGCAGCCTCAAAAAACAAAGCAATCGAAACACAATGCTCCCTCCGGTGCCTCAAATGTTCATTAATATGACCGCTTTGCCAGCTCAGCCTGCAAACATATAGCAAACTATAAGAATTAAGCTTGACGAGATTGAGACTCTCCAAGGACTTAATTGCTCCAACCAATTACAGTTTTAGCCAACAATTTGTCATAACAATTTAGGTGCAACAAGAAATCAAAGCCTGCAAGGACTATCTCTACTCTCCAAATAATATCTCTGACAGGGAGTAATCTTATAACCTATTTTAAACCAAATCATAAAAACATCCTGGGGGATTGAGAGAGAAAGAGATGGATGTGATGAACCACCAAAGCCAGGGGTTCAAGTTTGACTTAGCTAAGTGGACCTTAAGGCAATCTTAAAAGCACAAGAGGATGCATCTAATGTTAAAAATAGCATTACTACTGGGCCGGCAAAATAACAAAGTACCAAGAAAAAAAAAAGGGACAAATGCACTTCCACTATTTCTTCTCCCTCCCCAACAGAAACCTTGCTACCAACATCTGACTCTTGGCTTTTGCAATCATTATGATCAAGGCATCTCTGGTAATAACGAGCATAAGGGAAAAGAGAGGGTTTCTTTGCTTTAAGCCTGTCAAGGCCTTGAAAAAATTCGAAGGGCCACTGTTGCCAAGAGTCAAATACACGCCTTCATCCAAGTGGACCATTTACTTGGGCATGCTAGATGGGAGATGGATCTCATTAGAAATTTGAATGATGAAAGGAAAATGGATATCTTAGGCTCCATAGTCTCCTTGTTCTCTATAGCGTTTCTCCTAATGTGCCTTATGCTCCAGTTGGGAAATTTAGTGCCAATGACTATTCTCAGTGAGGTCTTTCTTTATCCACCTTGCCTATTTCCCCTTTACACAGAGCTTCCTTATGAAGCTCATATGGAAGATTAACACTAACATAAGAATGGCTTTTTGTTGCTTGTGAAGCAGCTGTGAAGGGGAGAACCCTAACTGTTGAATTTTTGTAAAGGCCATCTAAGTATCCAAACCTATTCTAGTTGTTGTGTCCTTTCTCTTCTTGTCTCAAGGCGCCTCATTTCTAGGTCTGGATTGGATGATGGTTAGCTTAGTTTTTGATGAGATCTGGACCACCACAAGATATCTGGGGTGATAATAAAGGAAAGAAAATTATCTCTTCTCTCTTTGACTATTTTGTACGTTATTTTGAAGAAGAGCAATGGGGAAGAGCTTTCGAGGACATAATTTTTCTTTTCATTATTTCAAAAAAAAATTATTTTTATAGATTTAGGACCAATTAGCTGGTTTTTTCTTAGGATCATCTTATTGGTGCATTTGGATTCAAAAATACTATTCTACAAAGTACCAAAAAAGTCTTAACTCTCAATAAAATTTTCAAGAGAAAAATATGATATACCTCAACTTGATTCTTCAGATAATCAAGTTCCCGATCTAGATCATTGATAGCCTGGTTGTATGCCTGCATTGGTGAAGACTGGCTTGTTGTTTGAATCTGCAGAACCCACTAGATTAGTCCAACCTCTAAAGCAGTAGTACGTAAAGGTAATAAACTTTCAAACTGAAACCAGAAGTAGAAAAAATGCTATAATTGTGGGTTCTCTTGTTTCCAAAAACCAATTCCAAACAAAAAAAAAGTTCCACAAGTTATTTGTTTTTCAAACAAAACAAATTTGGAAAAGAACAACTTTCATATAATTTCAAAGTGTTTTTTTCCCAACAACTGATCTTAAGGCTAGAACTCTATTGCTAATTAAACATTCTCTGATGCTTTTGTTATTTGAAGAGAAGGCAGACATAATTTTTCACACTTTTACACCAAAGAGTAAACTGACAATAAGTAAATGCTAAAAGCCATTATTTAGTGGAGAACAATGAACAAAAAAAAACTAAAAGACAAAAAATATGTACCCTGACAATGATTTTGTACTGAAGAGGGTGAGGAAGCTTGTAACCAGCAAACAACACATTCGGATCTCTGTGTAGTTGCCTGATTATCATTGTTAGCCACCAGCAGAAAATATTAGGTTTCAATCAATCTAAGAATAAAAAATTGCAAAAGAAAATTGAACATACATGCGAAGAATGTTGCCAATGGTATGTTCTTCTCTCTCTATAGTGAATGATGCTGCATTTATTATCTTTGTGTCCCTCTCGTAAGAAACCCTGAGATTTGGCAGGAAAAACATGAAAAGAGCATGGACACAATAAGATTGAGAGCGAAGGTTTGGAGGAGTAAAATACTTTTTAGTGCCCTCAGGAACGACAAATCGCTCATATCGATCAGGGGCATTCATGATTTCTCAGCTCTCCTCCCTCCAGAAACCTTCTGGTTTGTTTCTGTTTCTGTTTCTCTCCTATATGTATGTCATGCATCATATTGAATTTCTGTCAAACTTCTGTTTCCATTCTATAAGAAAGTGACTCATTTATTCAAACAAAAGCATATACCCAACTAGTAAGAATGCATACTATATTCATAAAAGAAAACCAAAACCATCATCTAGCAAGAGGACCTAACAAGATTACATAGACATCCAATCACCATGTCAATAAACAAGGTATTAGACAAGTACTGCCATAACAAACTTAAGAGCAACCCTCCAATCCATATCACCCAATATATGACCATACATGCAGCTTTCAAATGTGTTGTGCCACATAGAAACCTCAAGAATGTAAGTCTTGAATGTTTAAGAATTAATGCATAAAAAGCCCTGGAATTATTATAAAAAGAAAAAAGTGCTATAAAGTAAAACCAAGGGCAACTGCCGAAGATACAGAAGACAAATTTACTGAGCATGCAACCTTCTTATACACCCGTAGGACAATCACCACATTGCACCATCCACCAAGCAGAAACCCTAATATTAGTATATCAGTCAAAATTTTACATTCAATATACAACACCACATGCAAAACATATCGTTGAGCAATAATATATCTCAACATCAAGCTCTATCTCCCTTAATAATCAAGCACGTGAAATTCACCTCGTGAACTCTAAGTTAATAAGATATTAAGAATGAAGTCAAACGTCAATTATTCATAGATTATACTTGAGTTCTAAAACCAGACACAAGAAACAGGCAGAGAAAAGGATGCACAGTAAGGAGGTCCTAAGGAAACATGATCTTCAACACCCAACTAAATCTAAATGCTCAAGATGATAGCAAATTTTCCCGATTCACATCACTATTGCTATTTAAACAAAACATTAAAGAACCTAATCGGAAAGGGAGAAAGGTTTGCATTTTAGGAAAAAAAAAAAAAAAATTACAACCTATTTTGCAGATGAAACATACGTACAGTTAGCAAAAAGTTACCAAGTCCCGCCGACGGCGAGAGGCAGAGACGAATTCGGCGGCAATTGAGTGGCGTGGCGCGACCGGAGGCAACGTCGAGCGGGGTAGCGAACTAGCGATTGTGTCTCTGACACAGAGAGTATGTATAGAAGCAGAGAAAAAATTGAGCTTTGCAAATATACGTCATATATGTGTATATTAATTAATAATTATAATCGTTTTTTTATTAATATACTTCAAAATATGTGTTATATGTGTATATATATTAATTAAATTTATATATTATCACATTATATATTCATAAAATTTCATATGATTATTTTAATTCATAAAATTACACTTACTTTGTTTTAATTTTTTTTATATCACTTCAATTTTATAAATTTTCATACAAATTATTCTGAGAATTTATTAATTAATAAAATTATTTTTTATAAATACTTTTATAATCAATTTTGAAAAAATTTAAAAATGTTCTAAATGGCAAAGACAATTCTTTAAATTTTAAAAAATGTTTTAAATGGTAGATGAATGTATTTGAGTATGAACTTATATATATATATATTATAAAGTGATAATAAAATATAAAGTATATAAGGTATGATATAATAATTTATAAACTAAGTTGCTTTTATTTGTTTTAAAAAGTAAATGAATGTGGTATACATAGTAAACCATTGGTAAAATGTAAAATTCTTCTTTAAATAATATATAATAAGAGAGACAAAACTATAGCTTTATTTACTTATTAATATTTTTTTTAAGTATTGTAACACTCATAGCCAAATCACTAATAAAGTAATGTTTTTGTACGTAAATCATTTACCATAAGAAACTTAAAATTAACTTAAAGTTATTAATAATGTATGGTTATAAATTTTTATATAAAACTCAATAATTATATGTATTTATAACGTGAAATTGATATAGTATAATATTAATTACTTAAGTTATTGATGTTATCTTATAAGTACTAAGTATTACAGTCACAAATCATAACCAAATAGCTCGTACTTTACGATAATTCTATAAAAATCAAAATAAATTATTAGATTTAGACGTATGTTCAATATAGATATAATAATATTAATATAAAGAAATTTATAATCTAACATATTCAATACAAATTAAAAACAAGTAAAAATTATTCATAAAAATGTGATTTAATAAGCTTAGTTAGTAAACAATACATACATTATTATATTCTTATATTGACGGAATACGAATATCTTTTTATGTCAATCTATTCTCGATTTAAATGAGAAAATAATTTTTTATAATCTTGAATTTATTGATGATTCATTGTTGAATCTCATTATATATAAATAAAATTTGTATATTTATACATTAAATAAATCTTATTACAGATATTTTACGATCAGAAGAGAGCTATACTTTTTGTTAAATTAGTAAAGAGATAGTTTTTAAATTTTTTAAATTAAGTAAGAGATTTATAAAAGAATCACAACGGTTAAGATGATTCAAGAATAATTTATATAAATTCTATGAAATTAAAATAGCATGAAATGAAATTATAATTATAATATAATACAATTTTATTAATAGATAAAAGTTTATTATAAATTTTATCTTTGGACTATACTTTTATTATAATTTAAAATTTTAACTAGTACATGATAATATTAATTATTTTTTAATTTTTATTTACATTTTTAACAACATTATAACTTTTATATATGTCAATTAATAATGAATTAATACAATCTTATGTATATAAATTAATAAATAAATACAGCAAAAAAGAACAAAAACTGGAGGGGCTTATCCAGTGAAGCGTCCTTTTTTTTTTCCCCGATTTCTACAAATCCAACGGTTTTGATTGGTCAGATTTGAGTCAACGATCAAATCCAACGTATCTGACGTGGCGGATTCTAATTGGGAGACGGGTACACCTGGACGGTAACTCGCCATGGATTAGCCAGTCTCCCCGTCTTAGCCAGCCTTAAAAGGAACCAGAGAAAAACCCCCTGTAACTAAAACAGAGAGAGAGAGAGAGATCTCTAGACATGGCCGAATTTTCCCAAAAACCCTTTTAAGTTTTCACTTTTTCAAAATTTGACCCCCCAAAAATCAATAATTAACAAAAGGGAATTTCACAATTTTTAGAAAATTAAAGAAATAAATAATTTTCAAAAGTTGAGGGGGGAGAGATCTAAAATCCAAAATCTAAAATCTAAAAACCCGAACACAAAATTGAAAACCGAAAACCAAAATCTTCACTATGGCCTTTCACGTAGCTTGCCCAATTACATGGTATATTTTCACACACTCTCTATAAAACCTCTCTCTCTCTATATTTTCTCTCATTTTAGACAGAGGAGAAGTCATTTTTATGGTGTGCTGTTGTTGTTTTTGGTGCTTTTTTCTCTTTGCAGTCGGCGAATCTGTTTCTGCTCGCTAGGGTTTGGACGGAATCTCCAGGGCGCGAAATCCAAGGAGGAGTTCTTGAAGGAGGTAGGTCGAGTTGAGGAGTTCCTTAAGGATCCACGGGAAGCTAGGGTTTCGAGGGAGGGGACGGTACAAGTACAGGTTCCTAAGGTTATTCCTGCTCCAACACCGATTTTGGTTGCGGCTGCGGTCGATGGAGACGGTGGAGGTCTCGCTGGCGCTGGCGGAGGCGATGTCGGGGATGAGGCTATTGCGGTGTCTGCACATACTAAGCGCGTGGCGCTGCAGAAGAAGGCTGCCGCTGCAATGGTCGCCGCCGAGGATTATGCCAGGAGGTTCGAGTCTGGTGATATTGCGGTGAGGTTCTTGTGTTCTTATGCACTTTGTTTTATATTTTGTTTGCTAGAGTTATGTGAAGTGAGGTTCCTAGGCTTTTCTTTCCTGTTTCTCCTTTTGTATTTTTTTAAGACTGAAATTTGGCTTTCTTTGTGGATTTACTGTCTGGCATTGAATTTAGATATTACTCCTGCATTCGCATAGTAGTAGGACCAGTGTAAATTCATATATGTATAGGCGTGTATGTTTCTGTGTCTGATTGAATTTTGTTTACAGATCATGGTGGTAAGGTGCTTGAATTCGAGCAGCTTTTGAGTTTCTCTAGTGGTTGGGGATGGTTATCCATTCTGATATTTTATTTCGGAATTTGATAATTTTAAATTATTATGATGGTTTTGTGAAAGGCCTAGGCTTCAGTATGCACGGGAATGTGTCTATATTTATTATTTGTTCAAGCTTGGTGGAACTGAGCTAATTTTGGGTTATATTATGGAAGATATTACTTTTTTGCCTTTCGTGTTATGCGACTTGAATTTGAGCTAAATTTGATGTTATATTATGGAAGAATTTAATTTTGCCTTAATCTTTTTTTATGCGAATTCTGGTTCCCGTGAGTTAATGGCATTTTTGTGCGAATTGTTCCTTTTCATTGAATCATGGGTTTCTTTTATTGTCAACTGGTGCTGATTAAAATTTGAGATGGTATTCTTCTCAGAAAAAAAAATTGAAATGGTGTTGTGGTGGTCATGTGGAGGTGATTTGTGTCAGGCTCTTTGTCTAAGCTAAATTTAGATCTTATTTTTATATATTTTTTTCTTCAAAATTTTGTTCGTGTTACTATTGCATTTAGTTATATATAATCTGTTGGAATATTGGTTAACCTGCCTTTTTAGTGCAAATAGATGGTTTTTTCTGGTTTTAGTTTCCATATTTACATTTATTAATTTTACCATATGGAACCATGCATTTATTGAGAACGGAGTATTTGAAGTGAGGAATTGGTCTTATGTGAGTATTTTCTTTTACCATACTTTTGTGATATTGATAGTCTGATATTTATTTGTATAGGTTGGAGCAAACGATCCAGATAGAGAGGAGCATGGTCAGTCCAACATGAATATAATGTGCCGGATGTGCTTTTTGGGTGAAAATGAAGGTAGCGAGAGAGCAAGGAGGATGCTCTCCTGCAAAAACTGTGGGAAGAAGTACCACCGGAGCTGCTTGAAATCCTGGGCTCAGCATAGAGGTATTAGGTATTGACGAATGATATTTTGGGCTTACTGCTTTAGTCGTTCTTATATGAGATTCTTTTGCAGATTTATTTCATTGGAGTTCCTGGACCTGCCCCTCTTGCCGAATCTGTGAGGTGACTGATAAGCTTTATTTATTATTCAATGACATTCTTATTGCTTTGTTACATTTGCAAACCTACATATATCTGTGCCTTGGGATCTTATATTTTCTAAATTCTTCATAAATCTGATTTATATTTCTCATACTACTATCCTGTAGTTTGTTGGCCCCAAAATTTGCAGGGGGCCATGTTTTTTTCAGGAGAATTGGGATAATGAATAACCGTGTTTTTAGTTTATATACCTTATCCAAAGCTCTGATGGCCTCTGCTTTCTTTAGGTATGCCGAAGAACAGGTGATCCCAACAAGTTTATGTTCTGCAAGAGGTGTGATGGGGCATACCATTGTTATTGTCAGCATCCTCCGCACAAGGTACAGTTTCATTGCTTATACCTGAAACTCTTAACTTAATTAGCATCAGATGACTAATTTTAACTTCTGGATCGAGCAGAATGTTAGTTCCGGACCATATTTGTGTCCAAAGCATACAAGATGTCACAGCTGTGGATCAAATGTCCCTGGAAATGGCCTAAGTGTGCGGTATTGATTGTCAATCCTTATTCTGAAGCCTTCTTGCAATTTTATTCCATGTTGAATGTTGGGTGATGCTCTATTTCCTTTTCTGTCTGGATCAATCATGTAGTTGACTTTTGGTAGCATGGCACCTCACCCATTGGTAGACTTCCTTTTCCATATTGCCTCCCTGCAGAGAAAGTGATCCTGTCATCTGCATGCCATTCCATTAAAACTCTAAAATAATTAATTTCAATTGTGAAATTCTTGAAAATTACTGTCTGAAGTTCCAAAAATTGTTGGGACAATGCCAGGAAGAATGAGGAAGGAAAAGGAAAAATTTTGCAGAAAAAGAGAAGACAAGACATGAAAAAAAATGTTTTTTCTACTTTAAGTTACTTTGTAAAAAGTTCAATGTTTGGAAATGATAACTGAATTTGGATAAGGAAAATGACTTGCTTGATGAAAGTTATGCTCACCCATTTTGGAAGGAGGTTCAAATTCAGCGCTTGTAGGCTAATGACTGATTGAACACATGCTATTTAACTTCTTAGGTTTTATTTGCCTGCATTTCAATTTGGGAAACAGATGGATGTTTTTGGTAACCCTTTTCTGTATAATTGCCTTATTTCTTAGGTGTATTTGTAATTTTCTTTTAAAACTTACAGATGGTTCCTGGGATATACTTGCTGTGATGCGTGTGGAAGATTGTTTGTCAAGGGAAACTATTGCCCTGTATGTTTAAAGGTATAGTTTGCTCTTCTAAGGTCTAAACAGCATGGATCTTGTGTGTTTGTTTTGTAGACTGTATAGCGATCTTGTTACTTATGCTGCTGTTGCTTCAAACATATTTTATTCCTATTTAATTCCTAAATCTTAGTTATTTGGTATGTAGAAGTTAGTCTTAATTTATACATTTAATGCATAATTAATCAATTTTATTGATATCTTTAATTCCACGATCATGAATTGGTATTCTGACCTATAGAGGACGATTTTTTTTTCTGGCCTATAAAGGATGAAATTATAAATGCTTAATTTGAACTGCGCAGAATTGACTTGGAATTATAATGGTATTTTTTCATTCACATTTCTATTATATTTGTATTATGTTCCCATTTCTATTCCAGGAAAGTGGGATTTAAACCAAACTTAACCTTAAATCTGTAGTTGATATTCTAACTCAAAGGCTAATGGTTTAGGTTTTCATGGGTTGGTAATTTTTCCTGTGGATAATTTGTTGATCATACATTTGCAACAGGCATGCGAAGAGTTGATACCGCTAACCCTTCTTAATTTTCATCATTATGTGTTTTTAACTGAATTCAATCAATATTCTTTTTATCAAATCCCACATATTTATACTTTGTATCAAATAGTACCCCATACCATCAAAGTTTGTTAGTTTTGACAGAACATTCCTCAAAAAATTTAAAGAGGAAATAAAATAATATATAAATATTTAAGATGACTGTTGACTGAAAATTACGCTGCTAAAAACTAATAGATACCTTGGCTTGTGCTGCTATTTAATACTATTTGTTAATATATTGGGTTGATTTTATTCAATTAAAAAATGCAATGAGCTATTTGATACGATAATGAAATATGCAGGATTTTATGACATTGACCCACATGAAAATGCTGGTGTATTTTATATGTCTAACTATTTACTCCAACTGGCTATATCCTTTGGCATCCTTGTAGGTTTACAGAGATTCAGAATCGACTCCAATGGTTTGTTGTGATATTTGCCAGCGCTGGGTGCACTGCCAGTGTGATGGGATCAGGTTTGTTGCTGAGCTTCTTCGTTAACAAAACTGCCTTGGTAACATGTTGTGTTTGCTCATGTGTTTTGAAAGTGATGATTGCTTTTATTATTGTTACTATTGTTCTGTAATGTTTTGTAGTTGGAGCTATTTGCTTGAACATTTCATAATTCTCTGTCTCACTCTGCTTGCATTCTATGTCAGTCCTTCATATACTTCTTTCGCAAATGTTGGTTTGTTTAGTCATTGTTTGGTGTTAACTTGCACTTGTGCAGGTTGGTTTAGTTGTTGTTTAGTGCAGGTAAATGTTATAGCATGTCTCATTCAACAGGCTATCGGTTAAACCTGGTTGCCCATTTGTCCATGGTCAGGTTGTCCTGACTCTACTGCTAATCATCCTCCTAACCAGTATTTACTAATAGAAATGATTATAAATAAATTCAGGTCATGTTTTTGGGCCAACATCTTGAAATCAAACTTTCTTTTTCTGTTTTTCTTCTGTTTTAATCTTTGACAATGCCATCTTTCAATACTTAATTTGAGAAACCCGAGATAGCAGTTAAGTAAGAAATACCTCTCAATGGTTTATTTATTCATTTTCAGTTAACTCTTCTCTGTGATCTTGAGGGGTAAATTAATTTCTATCTGTTAGGAATTAGTTTAGTTATTTATAACAGGAATATTTTGCAGTGATGAGCAGTATCTTCAGTTTCAAGTAGATGGAAATCTCCAGTACAAATGTGCTACGTGCCGTGGAGAGTGCTACCAGGTTTGTTTTCCATGTTTACTCTGTGTGCTATTCTCCTCTCTCCGTCCCTGCAAGTTAGGTGGGCATGATTGAGGGCAGAAAGAGTTCTTTGCAATGACCATAATATATTATCAACTTCGTCAATTACTCTTCTTTTACTCCAATTGAAACTTACGTGATCAGGTCAAGGATCTAGAGGATGCTGTTCGAGAGCTTTGGAGACGAAGGGATATGTCTGACCGGGAGCTAATTGCAAGCTTGAGGGCTGCTGCAGGGTTGCCAACTCAAGAAGAGATATTTTCTATTTCACCTTACTCTGATGACGAGGAAAATGGCCCAATGATTGGGCGTTCTTTAAAGTTCTCTTTGAAAGGGTTACTTGATAAGTCACCAAAGAAAAACAAGGAATATGGAAAAAAATATTCAAACAAAAAGTATAACAAGAAAAAAGGATATCAAACATCTGTAGTCAGTATAGAACTGCATGAGGGTTCTGAAGGGCAGCACGATGCCCGATCAGATGGATGCAGCTTGGGTGATGAAAAGAATGATGAGTTGCAATCTCAAAGAAATGAAGCCCTTGATATTTCTTCTCCTGTCGTTGGAATTTTAAGCCATGCTGAAGGTATTTGCTCTACTAATCAGCCTATTACTCGGAAACACAAGTTTGTAGAAGAGGTTATGGTGAGCGATGAAGATAGAACACCAAGAGTTGTTAAAATCAAGAGCAATAAGCCTCATGGGCCAGACAGCGAGGATGCTGTAGAGCAGCAGTCTAGCAAATTGAAGACGGGGGCGAAAAAGTTAGTAATAAATCTAGGTCCACGAAAGATAAATGTCACCAACTCTCAGAAGACTGATGCATCAACCTGCAGAAGGGAAGATCTGACTACCTCTAATGGTATTTCATTTTATGTTGTTCAACATTCTTTTAAGGGTTCAAAATTTGGAAGGTTATTATGTAAAAACAGAGGTCCGTTTTTAATTGAAAAAAGTGGAATCCCATTTTTAATAGAAAATAGGGGGCCTCATAAAAAGCAAAAGCACAAGAAAATTAACAATAGTGATGAGAATAGTCTCATCTTTCTTATCATAATATTATTGAGTGTCTTTTGAAAAAAAATATTATGGAGTGCATGCCAGACTCATTGGAATTATCTAAGGCACTTTGATATGCTGCATTTTTTATATTATTATGGGCATTTATAATACCAGTAGCTAGTTAGAGATAGACAGAGTCATTTTATTTTTTTTAATGCTAGACATGCATCATCATTACCTATATGATATACTATTTACTGCCACCTACGACATATTGCAACCTTTCCCATAATTTCACAAATTAATAGAAGTTGAGAAATAGGGGGCTTATATTTTTGCCGCTTTATTTGGATATGTTTCAGACTACTTTATTGAGGTTTTTAGTTTAGGCTTTTAGATGTTGTTTGGCTTGGTTTTAATTGATGTTCTAAAGGTTGTCAGGCTTTAGTTTAAAATTGAAGAGCTTATAAGCTGCAGGGTTTATAAGCCCCTCACTAGTTTAAAGTTGCATGAACTTTAAGCTGTTAAAGAAAAATATGCTCATCTGTTATAAGCTCTTTGTCATGTGCCAAATGCCGCACAAAGTTTTAAACTCTTAAAGAGTTTATAAACTTTATTTGACCCCCAAAAAATTGCTAAGCAAAACACCTTTTATGGTAAATTGCATGTATATGTAATATAATAGGTTTACATGTGTTGTTTTCTTGATATGCTTTCCAATTTTGGAAAGGCTGCTGGAATGGGTCCGTGTAAGTCACGTATGTGTTGCATCATATTGATGAGCAGGTTTTGAAGATACAAGCCAGCAGCAGAGGATGAGTGACAAGTTTACACAGGATAGATATGAAGTAACTAATAAATCTGCTGATGGTATGCAGTTGCTACTATTAATTGTTTTGACTGTCAAAAAATTCTTTTGTTATTAACAGTTAGTATTTACATGACAATTTTTTTTTTTAATTTTGATTATTTTTAACAAAATTGCAAATTATGTGCAATTACAGGGGACACAGTTGATCGTGCTGCCAATATAAGAGGTTTAAAAATTGCTGGCAAGTTTGGAAAGGTCAGATCAGAAGATTCAGACATAAAATCTGAACAGAAGAGAAATAGTGGTGATGGATTTCCACAGGAGCAGATGCGAATTTCATTTGGTAAAAGAAGTACAGAAGTAAACAAGGCTGCAGTTGTACCTAAAGAGGAAGTTCCTACATCGAGAGGTGAGAAGGAGTTTTCAGGGAATCAATTAGAAGGCAGGATCGGTTTAACTGGTGAAGGCAATGATGATCATGATCTCACACCTACCTTGCATTCTTCTCAAAGAGATTCCAAAACTTTACTGAAGTTTAAACTAAAGAAGCCAACACTTGAAAACCAGAATTCTCAGGCCTCTCAGTTTGAGGAAGAAAAGAGTTTCATAAAGGGCCAAAGGTCAAAGAGAAAAAGACCATCACCCTTGATGGAAAAATCTTCTTTTAATGAAGATGAGGATGTCTTGGTTTCACATAAAGACAGTTTAATGGATGAGATAATGAATGCTAATTGGATTTTGAAAAAATTAGGCAAGGATGCAATTGGAAAGAGAGTTGAAGTTCATCAGCCATCTGATAATTCATGGTGAGTCCTGGTTTAGTGCAATTTTCTTTTAGGAAGACTAATGCTGGATGCTATAGGTTCTTTAGTTTTTCTATTGTAGGATGAAAAAGTCATTTGGATGCCTGTGCTAAGCTATTATCACATTTACTGTTGTAATGTGGTTAAATTTTATTTCCAGGCACAAGGGAGTAGTTACTGACATCATTGGCGGCTCATCCACATTGTCTGTTACTCTAGATGATGGTAGATTGAAGAAACTGGAACTTGGGAAGCAGGGGGTTCGTTTCATTCCCCAAAAGCAAAAGAGGTCGAAGGCATGAAGGCTGGACTTTTCTCATCATCTCATGTTAAGAATTTCTTCCCTCGTACAGGTGAAACAGCAGCTCCATTTCCTCAATTCCCAATTGATGTGGTTTGTAATTCTTGTATGAGGTGTAAATTTCTAGATAAGGCATTATTTTTGTCAGAAGCTGTTCATTCTTTTCGATGAATGGCAAATATATCTAGTTGGGTTTTTTTCCCCCCTCTCTCTTATAAGAAGCCTGTTCATTTCTCTTATGTAGTGGGTCTTCCATGTATTCAAATTCCTATTTGGGAATGTAGTTTTTTTCTGCTTTTTCAGAATTATGATATTTGAGCTAGGTAGCCATTGTATTCACTGATGATATTAGCTTTATGCCTAGGTCCTGTAAATGAGTTTTTTGTGTGCCTTGTGCACTTTAACATTGTAGAATTTTTGTTTGAAATTTCTAGTGATTTGAATTGTATGAGGCATCAGATATATAACAGTAGTTTTAAGTTTCCTAATCCTTATCAAAAGTGAGGGGAGAAACGGACAGGGGTTTAATTTAAATCTTTGAGAAACAATTGTTGGTAATCTGGCTCAGCAAGAAGTTGACTCTGGGATGAGAGGAGATGGGTTAGCATGTGTAGGGTTTTAAGTTGGATAATTATTTACTAATTTTTGTTGCCTTCACTTGCTTACCCTTTTTCCCATCATGAGGTTTATTTTTTCGTTCAAGAATACAGCTTCTTGCAGCTTTTTCTTATTTCAACTTAGCGTATTAGAATCAGGAAAAATTGTTGGAACGAAAGAAAGAAATGGGTTAGACAATATGTGATGCATCATTATGTACAATTGAATTGCACAGAAGGTGGTGGCAGGTCTAGTACAAGCCAAAAGGCAACACAATCGTGAATGTCCAAGTCCTATGGCATGGCAAGGAGAGGATTCTCTCGACAGGAACTGGTTGTTGCTTCCCTACTTAAGGGCTTTGCTTGTGTAGTTACAGGTGTTCAATTGTAAGCGGCATAAATTTATCATGTAGAAATAGGGAGGATTAAGCATGTCTGAGAAGTGTTAAGGGGCTTTGCTTGTAGTTACAGGTGTTCTATTGTGAATGGCATAAATTTTATCGTGTAGAAATAGGTAGGATTAAGTATGCCTGAGAAGTGTGGTTGTGATTTTTGTTTCTGTTGAGGCAGTGGTTAGGGGCTTCTGTTAGCTTTATGGTTAGGGCTCTAGAGCACCTTGCTCCAAGTTACTTGGTATTTAGGGTTTGAATCTCATAATTGATTAGTGTGATGGGGAACTGGCAACTTATGGTAGGAGTGGGGGATTGCTTATACCTGGGTTCCTTCAAACTTATGTTTTAAGTGTGAATTAGGACATTCTTCCTGCCCAGAGTTCGGTGCCAGCGAGACCTTTCTTTTCTTTTCTGTAGTTGTTTATTTGATATGCGTTCCGTTCTTTTGTTGAGTACAGCAATTGTACAACTCAGTTTGTTGTTACTTGTATTTCGGTAGGACAACTGATGCTTTGCCTATAATCAGACAACTCAATTCACTTGATATGTGTGTGTATACATACAGATCAGTATAGCTTTATGGCTATGGCTCTAGAGCCTTTGCTCTTCTTCTAACTTGTAATGTTTTGACTCAGCTTTTGTTTCCCTTTTTTTTTTCTGGGAGGAGCACCAGTTACTTTCCTTTTCTGTTCATTTTCGCCTGTTCTGCTTCTCTTTCTGTTTCATGCAATGTAGTAAGTTATGGTATTAGATACATCCATGGTTTGTTCTGAAATGACAGTTGTAATGTGTGTCGTTTCGCTGTATCACGTATTAGGTTTTTGTGGATTAGATGCGTCCCTTGCTGTCCTTAAATGACATTTGTCACGTTTCTCATGTGACTGGAACATCTATTAGAACTTTTTTATTGTCTCTGTCTTGTTTTTAATGGTTTATGTTTTATTTGAATAATATTTTGTTTTCTTTATTTTTTGTGCATGCATATTATGTGATATATGTATGTATATAGGTTTTCTATAATGTGGCATGAAAAGGGTGTTGTCAGTACATGTCCAATTCATGTTATATTTAATTTTTAAATTAAATAATTGTTATTATATATATATATATTTTAAAATATAATTTAATTATTTTAATTTTTAATTAAAAATTGAAAAAAAATAGAAGTTTGAAACAAAAAAAAAGGTAAAAAATCAAATTATAACAAAATATATATTAGAGATTAAATTATAACAAATGTTATAATATTGGGTTCCAAAATCGGTTTGGAATTTTTATTTTAATTATAAAACAATTATATAAATAATTAAATTAATTTGTTTTAAATTTAATTTTATTAAAAATTTGAGAAAAAATAGATTAAGAACGGAATTAAAAATAATGTTAAAAAAATAAGTGAAATTTTAAATTCGGTGGATGTTAATAAAAAAAATTTAAAAATAGAGGGTTAAAATACAAAAAGAAAAAAATTGGCTACGTAGTATACTCAGTTAGTAGTCTTGGCAAATAAGAACATACTGCCGACAACCTTGCTGACATCAGCATTAAATGGGGAAGCCATACGAGCGATTTGCATGCTTAGTGATCCGATAGTTTAGATATTTTTATTGTATTAATATAACTCACAATTTTATTAATAATTTCAGATCAAGAAAATTAAGATTCAGATTTTGATTAGTAAGAGGATTGTGAGTAGATCACATCTCGAACTCCGTTTTAAATATTAGTAAATGTTAACTCAATAAATTATCTATTAATTTATTTTGATTGTCGTTTTTCTTTCTTTATGAACTAATGTAAAATATACATTTACGTAACTTTATTGATCATTTTAATTTACTGTGTAAAAAATATAAACCCTAATTTTATTATTTGTTTTCAAATTTAAATGATAAATTTTTTAAATTTAAGACCTTTACAAATATTGAATTTAAAAAATTAATTTAATAATTTATTATTTTTAATTAATATATGCTGTTTTCCATTTTTCCCATTTGATGCTTATAATTTGAATCTGTACACACCTTGCATCTTTTCTCTTTGTATTTTCAACTCAGAATGGATTGGGATCGCTAAAATTGTTTGAAAAAGAAATATGTTTAAGAGAAGTGTAATGGAAATCCATGGGATGTTATTGAATTATACAGGAGGTGGTGGCAAGTCTAATAAAAGCCAAAACCCAACACAATCATCGGAATCCAAATCCTCTTGGATGGCCAAGAAATGTAAACCTCCACAGGCTTTTTTCGCTGCTTCCCAAGCTTCGGCTTCACTAGTTGTTACGGGTGTTTTCTTGTAAGTCACATAAGTATATCGTGTAGAAACTCCCACAGATAGAATCAAGCATGCCCGAGAAATATCTGCCTCGATTGAGCATACTTCCAATCCATTCATCCAAGCTGCAAGAATACATGTGAAATTCGGTCAATCAATTCAAGATGATCATACAATTCGCACCAAACTAAGCAACACCTAAATGCCTATCATGAACTTGTATTGAAACTGTCTTCTTAATGTTGGATTACAGTTCTTTATATCAAGATGTTGTAGTTTTTACTAAATGGATATTGAATCCGATTAGATACATTACAAGGCAAAATTATTAAAAAATTACAGAGTTTCCTGTTAAATTTAAGAAAGTATAACAAGATTTTAAAAATAAAAATTGTTTGATTCATAATTCAAAAGAACATTAAGAAGACATGACAATAGTTTATTTGAGTTAAACTTCTGTTAACTTAGATTAAATGCCCAACAAAATAATTGTGATCACTAGCTTCTTTCTTTCTTCCTCACTTTAAAAGAATAATCTTCTCAGTTTTCCTTAACCTACCATCCTCTTTCCTTTTTTTTTTCTTTTTCTTTTCGGAGTAATGTTCTACTCCTCGTTTCACCATGACAAAGAGACCAAATTGCCCCCTCTCTTGCTCGGATATCTCTCTCTCTCTCGCTCTGCTACACAAAACGACCCCCTCTTCCACCACCTGTACTCCCTCTCACCATTTTCTTCCCCCCTGCAATCTTCCACCCAATCCAAGTGCAGTCTACACTTGAATTTCACAAGCCTTAAGCCTTTCTTCTTCTTCCTTTAGTGCAATCTAAAGTCTCACCAGCATATCCTCTCAACCTAACTAGACTGCCTCTGCTCTAGACCCAACACTGGATCCTACCGATTTCTGCTTATTCATCATGTTTTCAAGCTTAAATCTCCCTTGCACGTTCTACTCCCCAGGGACAAAAATGTCACCTTTGCTAAGCAAGTGTCAGTTATCCAGTCTTGAAGTCCTGAATCAAGTCTGTTGCCATGGATACAACCTTTATTGTGACTCTGCAGGCTGCTAGGCCTGCAATCCACCATTTGAGGCACCAGCCTTTGCCCCAATGGTGAGGATTTACAGCTTCCCATAGGTTTGAAGCAAATAGACCAATTTGCAAGACCACACCCATATGCATGCAGAAGGCCAAGGTGGGAACAAATATGTAAATGACCATTATATGATACCATTTCGGTTGGTGAATATCTGAAGAAAAGTAGCCTTTGAGATGACAACAATTGGAAACCATGATGGGATTTTCTTTTGCTGGGTCCTGACAGGGCATCGGAAAGTTAAGAATCCTCATTCTCCTGAGGACTAACCAACTCAAGTGAGTTCGTTAGAAACAATGATGGGATTTGATCTTTGAGGGAGAGTTGCATATTTTGCTGAGAACTTTAACAGGCAAACAGGTTGATATGCTTCCTTGGAAACTACTTTTTGCCAAAAATAGAAATGCATATTTTTAAATATTATTTAGACCAATAAAAATAAGAATCCACACGGGGGTTTCTTATGTATAGAAAGGAAAAGAGACAAAGGAATAGGAGAAGACAAAGGAAAAGGAGTATAGCAGGAATCTATCTTAAATTTAACAGAGTTCAAGGTTTTTAACCGGTTAAATTAACTCATTTCTGTGCATATTTTAAAGATGTAGTTGTATTTTCAAAAATTAGCATTATCAGTTAAATATATAGTTTTTTAAAGAAAATTTAATGATTATATTTTAATTTAATAGCAAGTTCTCATACAGATTTTTGTGGTATGATAGTGAAGTTGAATGAGAATTCAGGAAATGGAGAATGAGAATACATACCTGCCAATGGTTTTGCTCGTGAAGATGCAACAGCTAGTCCTGGTATCAATGTCTTATTGTCAATCTCAATTCCAAGTAAATCCAAATCTAGACTTGCACCAAACACGAACTTGGTCTCGAAGGATGAGATCTCTTCTTGGATAGCTGACAGGAAATAAAATCAGTACAGCAAGGAAAACACTGCTTATAACTTGTGGCAAAACTAGATGTATGACAGTTAACTGTTAGTTACTGCAATGACTGTTGCAAAGCTATAGTTATTTTTTTCTTTTCTGAAATATAACGTATGAATTGTATTTATATAAGCACCAAAGGGATGCCGTCCATGTACAAAATTTACAAATCAATCAATATATCAACAAGTTCCACAAAGTCACAGTTATGCAGTCCGCATCGTCATTGATAAAAACAACTGAATGATGCAATATTGTAAGTGTTCTATTGACCAACTTGTTAGAAATAACTAGTTAGGAAAACGATATTATTTCCGTTCATGTTAATAATGGCAAAGGTTGCTACCAACCTACCTGAGAAAGGTAATTGTACAAATGCCCATTTTTCTCCAAACAAGTTCTCTGGAAGGTCCATTGGGAACGGATTATCTAAGACCAGAAGTGGCTTAGATCCTTTCTGAAAACCAGGATGACGTGTGTATATTGTCTTGTAACGCTCCTCTAACCATAAGAGCAATGACAAACACTGAAAATGGTGAAAGCAACAGTAAATAACAAATAATACAGAATGAAGTGATGCAGAATGGATTAGTTTTAGCTTACCTAAATAGAATTATAAAATAAAAAACTACTACGTCATTTTTTTTTTGAAATAAAAAGTGTTATGTATATCATTACTTACAAGCAACAAGGGGTGGTAAACCCATTCACAAAAAGAATTTACAATTTAGTTAACATATCAATTAGGTCACTGAGATTCTCAATGGAATACAAATGTTATTAATCAGCACCCCAAGGGACTAGAACCATCTCTCTCTAGTTCTATCTATATCCTCTTCTGCTCCCTAAAAAACTCTTCTATTCTTCTCATTCCAAACAACCCAAAAGATAGCTAGAGGAATGAGTCCTAAAAACTTCTTTCAACTTGCAACACCATTCCAAGCCCATATTTCATCCTTGACAGATGCCAGCACCCAATTGTACCCAGGATCCCAAAAACCATAGATCATAGACTGTATGCAATATGACACTGCAGAAGAATGTGATCACAAATTTCTTCCGCATTTTTGCAAAGACACCACTAGTTACCATAGTCTTCCCTTGTCTCATAAGCTTATCTATAGTCAAAATGCTTCCATGAGTTGCTTCCCCACGCGAAGAAAACAATTCTTGGAGGTGCACTCAATCTCCATATCTGTCTAAAAGGAAAATCTTTTTTTTCAGACTCTCTTAAAGATACTTGAAGAAAGATCCCACCGTGAATTTACCCGTAGGGCTAAGAGTCTGAAGAAGTAGATCTTGATCCTCATTGAGTGAGATTGAAGACAAAACACTGAACGGTTCATATTTATCAATCTTATAATCATTGAGATTACGCATCACATCCACATTCCACTCCCTCCT
>NW_019014567.1:466188-478787 GCF_000150535.2 Carica papaya
ATACAATTGAGGATATGCTCTGAACTTGTATCCTTGACTTCGGAGGCCATTGGAATGACCATCTACCCCTGATAGAGTTCACTTACAACAACAGCTACCAAACGAGTATTGGCATAGCTCCGTATGAGGCATTATATGGGCGCCCATGTAGATTGCCAATTTGTTGGGAAGAAGTGAGTGATAGAAAACTGTTCGGCCCAGATCTGGTAGATGAGACTACATTCAAAATAGTTAAGATTAGGAAGAACATCCAGATGACTCAGAGCAGACAGAAGAGTTATGTAGATACCTAGAGGAAGGATTTTGAATTTGAAAAAGGCGATCGGGTGTTCCTTAAGGTCATTCTTTTCAAGAAAATTAGTAAGTTCGACAAGAGGGAAAAACTGAACCCTCGATTTATTGGACCATTTGAAATCTTAAACAGAATTGGTAACGCTGCCTACAAACTAACACTGTCTCTAGAACTTTTCAAGGTCCATAATGTGTTTCATGTGTCCATGCTACGCAAGTACAATATGGATCCCTTTCATGTCTTAGCCCACGAGCCTCTTTCACTCTAGGAGGATCTGTCCTATAAGTAAGTACCGGTCGACATTGTAGATGGAAAAAACAAATTACTTCACAATCGAGAAATTTCCTTTGTAAAGGTCATATGGCAGAACCACACACCGAAGGAGGCTACATGGGAGCTAGAATCAGACTTTAGAGTCCGATATCCCCAACTGTTTGATTGAGAGTGAGAGAAAAATTTGAGGGACCAAATTTCTTTTAGGAGGAGAGAGTTGTAACACCCCAAAATAAAATTATGTGTAATTTAAAATTAATAAATATAAATTTTTAATTTATCTTTCATTTAATTTAGGGTAAAAATGAAGTAAAAATTGAAGGAGGATGAAATTAAAAATAATTTTAGGAAAAATGGGTAAAAATTTGGGTTCTGGGGTATTTTTGAAAGAAAAATAAAAAATCGGGGGTCAAATTATAATTTAAAAAATTTCTGTCACGCAGGATGCCTAGTCAGCAGCTTCGATCAATCAGGATGCGTCGTATGGCAGCGGACGTTGTTGCGGTGCCACGCGGGCGATCCACGTGCCTGTGATCGAACGACTCAGATCCGTTCCCGCACACATGGACAGCCTAGATGCGTTCCCTCCCCAAACGCGATTGGACAGCCCAGATTAGATCGTGATGGACGGTCCAAATTGGATCGCAATGAACGGTCCATATTAACTCCCTATTTAATCATGATCGGACGGTACAGATCAAACGCGATGAACGACACAAATCGAAAGCGGACAGATATAAATAACCCCTATTCGCACCAAACCATAATCTTAGCCGCCAGAACCTCTCGCCAGAGAAAAAAACTCGGTTGCTGGGAAGGAGACCGTCGCCACCCGCCGCCGCACCGGAACCCTTTCCGATTGCCAAAAAAGGTAAAAACTTTTTTTTTCTCAAAATTCAATTTTAAACACACCCATGGCCAAATTGGACAAAAAGAACCGGTCAATTGGCCGAAAAATGCGGGTGAAGCCTGGAGGTGCCGTCGCGGGAAATTTCACAAAACGCCTTTGATGAGGTCCTTTATGATTCCCATTTTGTGTAATTTTTTTACCATTGTGATCAACGTGTCCTTCTCTATCAGTTGACTGGAGCAAAACACCCAACTGCAACATGAGCCGAAAGAGCTGCCACATCGGAGAGCCCTGCCGCTAGTGAGTTTCGATTTTTTACGTTTTTTCGGCCAGCTGAGACCCTTTAACGAGTTTTCTCATAAGGATCAATACAGAATCGGTTGAATTCAGCTGAAAATAGCAGAAAACAGTCGACCCAAGGTGGACCATTGCCGCGGGCGGCAGCGCCATCGCCAGAGCTCGGCGGAGCCGCCGTGCCGAAATTTTGAAATTGGCCAAGTGGGCCCTGAGACTGATTTTAGGTTTATTTGGGGCATTTTTAGGTACTATTAGCGTGTTTTAATTCCTGAAGAAAAATTCAGGGAACTTGGGAATCGCACGTAGGCGCAGTCGAACAGGTTAACTTTTTGGATATCAAATCAAGTAAGGATTCTTCACCCTATTCCCTATCATAGAATTGAAGTCTAAATAAATAATAATACGATATTTGTATGAATTTAGATAATGTGCATAATTAATTACGAATTGCTAATGGAGCAAGAACCAGAAATTCTCTACTGTTGCTTTGTTGATTGTTTTATAGTTTAAATGCATGTTAGTACCTTATTAGTTGATCTTATAGCTTTGAATGCATGTATGGTTTATTCTATGTGTTTACTGCTGAATCGAAAAAAATAAAGGTTAAATGGTAAAAATTGTATGATGAAATGAATAGATGAAATGACAGCCTTACTGGATATCATAGGAGATGATAGACGGACTGGATACATAGGAAACCCTACCGTGAACGTTGTCTCATACTGGACGGGGTATAGAGATTTGATAATTTGGTGCTCATACCAGACGGGGTATGGGGACGGCTCGTTCCACTCTCATACCATACGGGGTATTGAGGTTTGGTAAATTGGCACTCATACCGGACGGGGTATGGGGATGGCTCGTAATTGAGAATGTTAAATGAAAGGGTTCACGTGTAGCAGGAACATCCCTATGAATCCCCATGGATACCAGCAGGTTGGTAAAAAGAGTGATAATTATTGTTTGATTTATTGATGATGGATATAGATTTATAATATGTGCTATGATTGCTGATTATACGTGGAATCATTATCTGTATCATATTATTATCTATATAGATTGTTTTTATAAATCCCACTACAGTAAGTAAACGATAAATGATTTTTATGATTAATAAATGAGTTTGCTAAATTTAGTGCTCCATTAGTATTTTTTTAATTTTATACCAACCTTTACTTCTGTGTCGGTGATATAGTGTGATATCCTTACTGGACTAGTGTAGCTTATCCCTTATTTAACTATTTCAGATCAAGAGAACCAGGTTACAGAGCCCGATATGCAAGAAGATTGCAAGTAGATGCTAGATTTCTTTATTTTATGTTTATTTCTTTATTTTTTGTGTTTATTTCAAAATAGTGAATTCCGTAACATTATTTGGTACTTTCAGTTATTTGTGTAAGGAATGTAAACTCTGAGCATTTATTACGCTTCCACACTTTAATTATCTTTTATTTCATTTAGATATTTTTGGGATCATTACAATATTAATCCTTTACAACCGATACGGAAAATCAAAGGTTGGTAAAAATGACAAAACAACCAATGAAGCTATTATCCTTTTTAGGAAAATTCATTTAATTAAAAAAAATATTAGTTTCATACTCATCTTTTAGGTTCTCAAATATGGCTTGTAAAGAGAAGAATTAAAATACCAATCCATTAGGCATTCTAAGAAACAACAATAATCAAACTTTACATTTTTACTTAGTTATCAGTGTCTCTTGGGGTCCATAGGGGTTCTCACTACACATGGACCCAATATTCAATCTCTTAATGAACTGACTGTCTCTATATCCTGTCTTGTAATGAGTGTCAAATGTACCACCACTTCAATACCCCATCTGGTAATGAGGGTGAATATGTGCTTCCCAACTCCTTCCGGTATGAGACTTCTTAGTTTCGTTCGACTGAGATAATATCCACAGTAGGGTTTGTCCTATGTACCAGGTCCGTACACTATTTCTCATGACACTAAGTAAGTCTTTCACATACATATCCCCATCATTAACCAGCTATCCATTACATACAACAATCTCATTTTATAATTACTGGACAATAGAATGACAATTAAATAGAAATACAATTTGATACATTAATAACTAAGAAAAGTGTAGTCAGGATATTTATTTTAAACCAATCAACCAATAGGGATAAAACGGTTAAGTAAACTAATAAACAGGGAGACAATTAAAATTAATAAATTAAAGCACATGATATAACAGTAACCAATTAAGGCAATATATAAATAAATAGGCAACAGAGATAAACTATACACTGATTAGTTACCGGCTCCATCGGTGATCTGTATTTAATTAATAAAAGATGTTTAATATCCACAAATTTCATCGTTTATTATTATTTAAACTTTAATCAATTGTACTGAAAAAAAAAAGATGAGGGATTCTTACCCTAGGTCAATGTTCGAAACATCACCTTTTTCACTGCACTTTCCGGTGGTTCCTGGATTTCTTGGATTTTTTTATGCGAATACCAAAAATATGCATCACATATCTCAAAATACCCAAAAAGGCAAAAAATAAAGGTTTTAAATTTTTTTAGGTATGTTTAGGGTTCCGGCACGACGCCGTTGCCGTGCTTGGGCGTCGGCTTCGCCGCCCACAATGGTGTTTCTTCTTAGTATGTCTGGTTTTCGACCAGTCTTGTGCAAAAACATGCAAAATTCGAGGTTAAGTGACCTCTGTTGGCTGAAATAAGGAAAAAAAACTGAAGTATTACCGGTAGGGTGGTTTTTCGATGCAGCGGCTCCGCTGTTCCTCTATTGTGGTCGAGGACTCTCTTTGGTCATCCTGCACTAGAAAAGAGTCAGGAATCCAATGGTCGGAAAATTAAAGGAAACAAGAAGGAGATTCGGGCTCACCAAAGGGATTTTGGGTCGCAGGTACGGCGGTTCGACCAAGCTCCGCCCTCTGTTTGCAGCTGCCCTTTTGGTTTTTTGGCATCGATATGAGTTTAGGGAGACTTAGAATTGAATTGTAAATTAAAAGAGGAAAACAAAACTCACCTTCTGACGTCGACGATGGTGGTCGGCTTTTCTTCCGACCGCCCTTCGTCTTCTTCTCCAGCAGGATTGGTTGTGGCTAGGGTTATGATTTTTGTGGAAGAAGAGTTTAAATACTCATCTTCATTAAATTCGGGCCATCCGTTCGAGGAGACGTGGCTCATTCCCACTTGTTTGATCAATCCTATTTAAGGAGTGAATCTGGATCGAACGATCAGATATAATTAGAATCGTTCGATCGCGCCTGAAGAGGAAACGAATCTGAACTGCCCATGTGCGCGAGAGTAGATCTGGGCCATTAGATTTGTTGGCATGTAGATCGCCTGTGTGGCTTCCCGCGTGGACTCGTGTCCACGTGTCTGCCACGCGGCGCATAGCGACTGACCGCGCTGCTGACTTGGCAGTTCACGTGGCCACTTTTATGTTTTTTTTTTTACTTTTTTTCTAGTTTATCATATTTCTTTTCAAATAAGTTATTTTTTATTTCCAGATTGGCCATGACTTTTGAAAATTATTTTCAAATATACCCAAAACATATATTTGTTCAAAATTTCTATAAAAAATTAAAAATTAAATTTTTTAAAATTATTTATTATTATAATTTGTTTATCCCAGACCCTGGTGTTATAGTTGTATAATAAATTGAAGTAGTTTTTTTATGAACTATGAATTGTTAAAAGTGCATCCGCTATGAGAAACCTGAAGAGATGGGAAAAGCTCTGATGAAGGCAAAATGGATCTTGTTTAGTGGGGAAAGGTCGTTGTTTCAATCGACCAACATAACAATGCTGATTGAGATATCCAGATAACAAACAGAGAAATAGCCAAAAAAAAATTTATTTTCATGCTTTTGTTTAATGGTTACTTTTTATTTTTCATCTCTTATGGGCCTTGTTATTGTCCTTTGTTGGTTCTTAAAATTTTTTTACTAATATTTTTGGTTTGTATCAATTAAGTCACTTGATTATTTGTTATTTTAGTGGTCCATTTTATTTTATTTCACTATTTAACTATTTTTATATTATTATATTATTATTATTGTTGTTATATTTTTTGAGCGACTATATAATTTTAGTATCGAGAATAACGCTTTATGTTCTTATATTTTATTTTTATATTTAAATTTTATAACTTATTTTATTTACCACTTTTAAATCAATTGATTTAATATTAATTAATAATTTTTTATAAAATTAAATATAATAAAATATTAAAATTTTTATTCAAGCGTCAATGTAAGTAAATATTTTTTAAATTCCTCTATTACAGGTGAAATATAAATATATTACAGTAAGATTAGATATACAATTAATTTTATTTTGTATTAAATATTTAAATTATATAATTAAATATAATTTAAATATAAAATAAGAATATAATATATTTAGAGTAAGTACAATAGAGATTCTTGCTTAAGTGTTAATTTTAATTAGTGAAGGAACTCTTCATCCTTCTGTTCCCGATATCAATGGCAGAGCTCTCTTTCCTTTATTTTCTTCTTCTTCTCCTCCCTTTCTGTCTACTGGTACTTCTAGCCCTAATTGTCCGGCCACGTCCTGTCAAGATCCCAATCAAAGGCCGTCATGTGTTCATCACTGGTGGATCCAGCGGCATTGGACTGGCCTTGGCTCACCGCGCCGCATCCGAAGGTGCTCGCGTCTCCATCCTTGCCCGTTCTCAATCCAAGCTTGAAGAAGCTCGCCGATCAATCCAACTCTCTACTGGCGTCGATGTGGCTACATTTGCGGCGGATGTCAGAGACTACGATGCTGTGGTTCGCGCGGTGAAAGCGGCAGGGGCTATAGATGTGCTGATCGTTAATCAGGGAGTGTTCGTGCCGCAGGAACTGGAGAAGCAGGGATTGGATGAGATCAGGTTTATGATAGATGTGAACTTGATCGGCAGCTTTAATATGATCAAGGCTGCATTGCCTGTAATGAAGAACAGGGAGAACGGAGCGCCCGCTTGCATTGGGTTAATGTCGTCACAGGCTGGTCAGGTTAGGATCATGAGATTGCAATGAATTGTTTTAAAAATCTTTTTATTCTTTTATATACTCCGAAGAAGAAAATTCTAATTCGTCCTTTGAAGAACTATTATTGATTCTCTGGGCCATAGTTTTCCCCTTTTATTGCTCTAGGACTTAGAAAAGGAATACTGATTTCTGAGTCGTCGTAATGTGGCTGATATGAAATTTTATACATGTGTTTTAGGTTGGAATTTATGGTTATACAGCATATTCAGCAAGCAAGTTTGGCCTTCGGGGTTTAGCAGAAGCATTGCAACAGGAAGTTATTGGGGATAATATCCATGTTTCTCTTATATTTCCTCCTGACACTGAAACTCCTGGACTAGAAGAAGGTAGGGAAGCTTTATTTTGCTTCTGTAGCACTTAGTGCGGAAATAGACCTGTCTAGTGATGCTATAACCTTTAGCTACTTGGTTTGCATAAGGAAAATCTCTTTCTCAATAAAATTGGGATCAAGAATGCTATTTTGATTGCTTTTCTGTGGGTGTTTAGTGACTTTTGTACTAAGAGCTTCTTTACTTTTCTTTGTCAACTGAACTTGTAAGCTGGTTTTGTGTTGAGAAAGCTATAGGTTAACAATGATGAACTTATACTGTTTCTAGATTACAAGTCAAGATGATGCAGAATTAGAGGAAACTACCGTGGTACACTTTTAGTGTTTGGAAATATTATGTAATATTTAGAACTACATATTTTGGTTGTCAAGGAAATTTAGATAATATTATTTAGACGAAGGGTATATTGAGTTTGATTAGGATTTAGGAATATTGAGACCCAGTTTGAACTGTTTAGAGGTTTCATTTTCTAAATTCATGTTGTGTTTTGGATGTCGTTTCCTTGATTTACATTTTAAAAAATGCATATTTTTAATACGTCAATAAATTTAGAAAATGAAAACTCCAAACAGTTTCTACAGCTAAGCCTCTCATGATATTTTTCATTTTAGTTTTGACATTATCTTTGTTTAGTTATGATTAAAAGGTATTAATAAGAGAATAAATAAGTTTAGTTGAAGTTATAATCTGATGCGTAATGGACTAACACTACATGTACTAAATAAATAGAAATTATAATTATATTAAACGTAGAACTACTATAATATTTAAGAGTCTATATTATTGAGAAATATTATTACACTTTTAGTAACTTAGGAATTTTATTTTTATTAGTATTTTTCTATTTGTATTAGGGTTAATATTCTTAATATTGTTAGTATTAGTTTCTTATTTATTCTTATTAGGATTAATATTCCCAACTCTACTAGTTTACTATTTCTTATTTTAATTATATCTAGTAAAGGTTGCTTAGAAATTATTATAAATAGTTTACTATTTCTTAGTGTAATTTCGCTTACTAGAGCATTCAGTTATTCAATAATATATTGAGAGTTTCTAAGTTTTCTGGTTGTGTGATGCAATCAAATTCTTAAATATGATGCTTAAAACTTCTTAGATGCGATGTTTAAGAAACTTTAGGTGTGATGTATAAGTTTTTATTTTGAAATTTTTAATTGGACAAATCAGATTTATTTGTGCTACATCAATTTGATATCAAAGCTAAACAAATCCTACACCTAAATTCTCAAAACTCTGCACTTAAACAGTCCCAGACCCATATGAAAAGGAATTGCCAAAAAGAATAAAAAATCCTAAAACAGCCAATAGCACCATTCACCAACCACCGCCTGGAGGTGGTTGACATAGCCTCTACCACCAACTTCAGAAGGTTCTGACCAGCGGAACCCCGAAGCCATGCTGCAAAACCCCAATGGCGAAAGTGCCGCACGCCAGCACAAGTTCTGTTCTGCTGCTGTCTCTCTCGATGCCATATTTCTATACAATTGTGTCTCACACTAGCTCTCAATCTGCAACTGCCACCTCCATTTAAGATCACTGACCAAAGATTGATGCCATCCAGTGACTGAAAGCCGGTGAGCGAATTCACTCGCGTGCACTGCAAGTGAGCATTGCAGATGCGCATTCTGTTTAACTTTTTTGAACCAGAGTTGACCAAACCGGTTCGCTAGACCGCTTTATCCTCTCTTAGACCAATTTTCAGCAGGATTCTAAGTATTTTTTTTTTGGTTCTTCCTGATTAGCAATCTCTTGACAAAAGTCAGTGCAAAGAAAAAGTTTTAAATATGTGGGATTATAAGGAGGAGAATGAGTCATAGCTTGAGGATGATGGTATTGACAAGTTCTTCTTGACAGTAGCCAAGCACAACTATGCAGTTCAAGTGAAAAGGGATTAAAAGTATTCTTCAATTTTTCAAACTGTAGCATGTTGTGGAAATAAATATAAGAAGTTTGTTATTTATGAAGATTATTGTGGAAATCTTGTTTCAATATCTACAGTTGAAAACGACTCAATCGTCTTTGAATGCAACCACGCCCCCAACCATATAGACTGGGATGGACGGATAAATCAAGCATTTTGGTAACACAACAAAATCTTGTTTCTATTCATCGTGGTACCTGCAACAAAATATTGTTTCTGCTACTCCTAATTTATATCAAATCTGCATTAGCTACTGAGATTTTTTCATTTTGTGAAAATATATACAGCAGTCTTTAGTAAGACCAATTGAGAATACTGGATTGGTCCATAGTCAAGTCCAGTTCGGTCCTCTTTAATTTCAGTACAGTTCTTTGGTCCTATGTTTTCGTCAGTTTGGGACCAATAAACATCTGTACGCCCTATCAGAGTTGTTCATGACAAAAACCAGAAGCAGAAATGGGAAGTAAGCGGGTAGTAATTTGAATGAGGATCTTCTTTCTCTATCTCTCTCTATCACTCACCACCCCCCAGGAAAAAAAAGAGAAGAAATCTTGATTCAATTTTTGGGGATTGTTACTATAATTAGTGGTAAAAGTGAATCAAACACAATAGTAAAATAAGGATTTGGAATGGCTATTCTATTCCAAAGGACCAAGTCCGGTTATGCAAAATCAAATGGGTATTTAGTCTTATCATAAATAGTTCAAAGAACCATGGTGAGACTTATCTATTTGTTATTATGAATATGTAGTTATCAATTTACATTATATTCATGGTAATGTCTCTGAAGTAGGTGCTGGAGAAAGATATGTAAATCACCCGAGAAAGAAAGTTGAAACTTAGACGACAATGATAGAGACAGGAAATATGCAGGAAAGTAAAGTATACTTAGAGCAGGACTTACAAGTCTTTTTCTCCAAGGAAAAATTTTATACTAAGCTCTGTCTCTCTCTCTTTCAATTTATAATCTTCAGAAAACTAGGTTTTACTGTTTTCTACAATGTGAAATCCTTGTATTCAGTACATGTTTATATAGACATACTGCATGTCTCTCAGAACAGGACAGTAGTTTTCAAACCTATGTTTAGTAGTGGAAATAAATGTTTGACCTAGCATAAAATATAAAAACCTTGGGAAAAAGTTTGTTCCTTCATTTTTGTGAATCTAATTTAATTAGTGCCAAAAATGTACAAGCTCAAAGTTTAGTCTCCCGAATGTAAACTTCATATTCTTATAATTCCTATATAATATTAGGTCTTTACAAATGTTCGTTTTTACTTTGTTTCTTTTGGTTCCATATGTTATATGTTGTTGATTCTAGGGCGCATAGATTCAGATGTTTATGAGCTTTATGAATTAGTTTTCTTTTGAGTGAATTTACAAGTATTTAGAGAAAAAATATATTAGGAGTCAATCACAAATTGTTATTAACTAACATTTTATTGAAAAAAAAGTTAAGCAAATTGTCAGAAGTTAGATTTAATATACTTCATGTATATACAATAGTTAGTTTACTATATTATTGTTTTTGTGAGTAATTTACTGTTCTGTTAAAGTTTTAATTATTGATCAAATAAGAATTAATTATTAAACACTAATAATATACTCAGTATATTATATACAACAATGTCTACTTCTGTTCTAAAGACATGGAATTGCACAGTTTGCTTTTATTTATTATTTTAACTATCCAATGTTTAACGTAATAAATTTGTTCGGCCAGTCAAATGTACACCAAAGGTACCAGTATACCAAATGCTATTCGTAGTACATGTTACTCTGATTTCACTTCTATCATATTTACATTTGTTGCTGCTCATTTTTGATGAGATCACTATTTCATTCTGTTGCATGTCAGAGAGCAAGATAAGGCCAGAACTCACGAGTATCATATCATCCTCTTCCGGTGCAGCCAAACCTGATGAAGTTGCCAAGAAAGCTCTAGATGGCATCAAATCTGGGACTTTCATAATTCCCTGCAACTTTGAGGGACTTCTACTTTCCATAGCAACTGCTGGTTTATCCCCCCAGAGGTCATTCTTGTTTGCGTTTGTTGAGGTGGTTACTGTGGGTATACTACGAATTGCAGCTCTGTTTTTCCAGTGGAGTTGGTACACAACAATAGAGAAATGGCACAAACAAAAGAAATAGTAAGTACCTGAATAGCCCTGATACTGCTGATGTTTGGACCTATTTTCCCTTGAATAGCCTTGATACTCCTGTTGCTTGATTCTTTTTGTTATTCTCAATTTCAAAGACGAAGATGACACGTAACAAGGGTTAAGTTTCCTTGTGTGTCTGACGGAACAAAGTATGAGTATTTACTGGTAAGCAAACAGTGAAGGATAAATTAAATCAGATAATTTTTTTTATCAACAGCCCCATTTGAGATATGCAACTTCTTTTTTTCTTTCTCTGTTCCTATCCAATAGAGACGTCACTTGGGTCAAATAGAGAACCTTCTCTATCTACATAAATTGATGGTTGCATTCCGATTTCTTAAAGATAACAGTTCAAGAAAAATTCTGAATTGGATCCCAAGTCTTCCCCTTGTTTAGTTTTTTTATCCAGTCCAGAAGACTCGAAAGACAGACACGTTTTGTCTCCTTGCAGTTCCTAATTAAACGAATTAGGAATGTCTCTTTTGGTTCCTGTCAGTTTAGTCGTATCAGACTTTATGACATGCCATATTAGGTTATAGTGCTAGTTTAAAATTGTTTGTAAGAAAATATTTTGGGCCATGACTTCTTACACTTTATGTTTTCAACTTAAAATGGTCAGGAATATATAAGAGCTTGATTGTGTATACAAATGCTGCCTTCTTGTTACATCTTTTCTACTGGGTACTATCTGAAATCAAATCCTATTTTACTGATTGAAAAGTTTTTTTGCACATCACTGATTTCAGGGACTATAAGAAGGCCGATACTCCATTGGGGTACAACTCCTTTGTGGTGCAGCCTGAAGTTTCAAATGTTAGATCAAGTTACTAAAGTTGCGGAGGACATTAATATCCTTGAGTTCTATTATGTTACATCATCATATCTAACTTGGGTTTATTACTGATCAAATGGATATATTATGTTTTAGCAAAATTCATTTCGAAAAAAGCCTGAAAGTGAAAGCTTTATGCTTTTCGCCAACTGCAATATTACAAAGTGGCCACTCGGGACTTTTGTCTTGCCGATGCTGTGGCTTCAGGGATTCTGATTACTAGAGGAATACAAATGTGTTCAAAAGCTGGGATGGCCAGATTAGGATCCAGCGCCTTCTAGCTTTGTGTTTGAACATCTTGGGTTAAGGCTTCTCTTATATACAAATTGGTTCAAATTCTGGTTTTTATTTGATCAAGTCAGGGTGTTATTTTTGGTCCCTTCCCTTGTTTTTCTTGATTTCTCAAGCTGTATCTAAACAGGACTTTTTTCCCCCCAAAAGAAAACTTTTTTGATCTGAGTTTTTATTATATTATTCATAAATTCATGTGGCTACATGACTGTTCTTTAAGTTTTGGTAAGAAACAGGTCTTCAAATGCTTCATTTTTGTTTCTGATACCTACAGAAC
>NW_019014567.1:484092-513993 GCF_000150535.2 Carica papaya
ATGAATTGAAATAATTTTATAAATTTAAATATTATATTATATATGAAAATTAATTATAAATAATAATTAATTAAGTTATTAAAATAATAATTTATCTTAAAATGATTTTTTTTGGGTTAAAACTTGTTACCTCATCTCATCGTTCTCGTCTCGTAAAAACAACTTCATCATTTTTCAACATTTAAATTTATAAATTTTTAATTATAAACATAAATCGAAATTTGAATTTTAATGTTCATAATCATAATTAGAGATAATTATTAAACCAATTAACTTTTCTTGATCTGTCTCAAATAAGTAATTAATGAGGTATAAGACCCGAAGAATAATTCGAGATAAAATTTTTATTTTTTAATTATTAATTTAAAATAATTGATTAGTTTATTTTATTTTTATTTAAGTGAAATTTTGAAAAAAATAAATTAGAGACGAGATTGAAAACAATTTTGAGAAAAAAAAAATATAAAATTTTGGGTTCTGAGATATTTTTGAAACAAAATTAGAAACAGGGGTCAAAGTGCAAATAGAAAAAGTTCGGCCACATAGAACCGCTCAGTCAGTAGTCTCGACGAATTGGAGCGCGCCGTGTGGTAAAACACGCTGACATCAGTGCCACATGGGAGGCCATGCTGGCAATCTGCGTGCCCCGCGATCGGATGGCGAGGATTCATTTCTCTCTTAGGTGCGATCGGACGATTGAGATCAATCACGATGAACGATCCAGATTCGTTTCCTCTTTATACGCGATCAGATAGATGAGATCGATTATGATGGACGACCCAGATCAATGCAGGATGATTATAAATATTTTGCATCATACGAGAACCTAAACCCTAGTCGCCAGCCCCCGCCCGAAAAAAAGAACCAAACACCGAAGTAAGAGGCTGATCGCCGACTGCCACCACACTAGAGCCACTGCCGACTGCCAAAAAAGGTAAAAATTCTCCCTACCCGCTCGGAATTTGATTTCAAGTACTCCAGTAGTCAAATAGGAGGAAGAGGGACGACGAATAAGCTGAAAACTACGTGCAAAGCCTGGCGGAGCCGCTGCGACTAAAACTCCAAAATATCTCTGATGAGCTCCTTCTCAATTCCCATTTCATGTAATTTTTTGATCATTGTGTTCATCGTCCTTTTCTATGCCAGATAGCCAAAGAAAGAACCTCAGCTGCGAAGGAGGACTGATAAAGCCACCGCACCCGGAGGTTTCCCCTGCCGGTAGGTTTAGTTTTTTTATGATTTCCTGACCAATCGAGGTCCCTAACATGTTTTTATATAGAGATATGGTCAAAATTGGTCAAAATTGGCCAGGCTGAGGCAAACCGCCGTTGTGGATGGCGGAGCTAGTGGCGGAGCACGGCAGCGTCACCGTGCCGGAACCCCAAAATTGGCCTAAATGAGTTTTAGACACCGATTTTAGATTTTTGGGGGTATTTTTAGGTATGTGACGAGTGTTTTGAATTCCACAAGAAAAACTCAGGGAACCCAGTACCTGTTATGAGGCGTAGTAGACAGCTTGATATCTCGAAACACCGATCTGGGTAAGAATCCCTCACCTTATTCTCCATTACGATAAATTGAGGTTTAACGATGTATAATTTTGTATTTTTGTGAAAAAATAGAAAATTCTAAAAATAATTACAGGTTACTAGTGGAGTTAGAACCAATTAGTTCACAATTGTCTTGATTTTCTGTTTATTTTCTTGTATTGTCCTACTTGCTTGATTTTCGTATAGTACATGTTTTTAATTTATAGTTCAATAATCTTATCAACTTATCTGGATATTTTGGTTATATACCGTAAGCATGAATGTAGTTTAATTAATATGTAAATGTGATATGAGATATGGGTATGAGTTTATTAGTTATTTATTGATGAAAATCTGTATGTGAAAGACTTACTGGTTATCCAAGAAAAGGTTGGATGAGCCCGGTACATAGGGAACCTTATCATGAACGTTACCTCAGTCGGACGGGACTGGAAAGTTTTTTACTGAAAAAGTTTGGGAGATATGGTTCATCCTCATACCGAACGAGGTATTGACACGATGGAATCTTTGGCGCCACCAGACATGGTATGGGGACGGCCGATCAATTGTAAAATTAGATATTAGGTTCACGAGTACGGGGGACACCCCTAAACCCCTAGGAGTATCAGTAAGCAGGTAAGAAATAAAAGTTATTATTTCTCATTCTCTTAAGTGTGAAAGTGAAAAGTGATATTGATATGAATCTTCATAGGTTGTCTTTGAAAAACTCGTTATGGTAAGTATTAAACAAATGTCTTCAAGTTTTAAATGTATTTAAATAAAACAAGGACTCCATTAGTTGTTTTTTTTATTTTTTTTACCAATTTTTATGTTTTTCATATATATGATTAGTGTGATATTCTTACTAGGCTAGTGTAGCTCACCATTTCATTAACTATTTCATATCAAGAGAACTAAGATCCAGATCCCAATGAGCAAGAGGGTTGTGAGTAGTTCACAATCCGAACTCCCTTCAAGTACTAATGAAGGTTGTTTTAGAATGCTTAGTTATTCGGTTTTCATTTTATTTCTTTAATTTTTATTTGTCTTTTAGAATGGACATTTCCGTTGTAATACCATAAATTTGATTTTAATGTAATTTAAGATTTATTTATAAATATAATTTCTTACTTTTTCAATTTTTAATTTTAATTTAGAGTAAAAAATGAAGTAAAATTGATGAATGATGAAATTGAAAGCAATTTTGAGGAAAATAGATAAAAATTTGGGTTATAGAGGTATTTTTGAAAGAAAAATCAGAAACTAGGGGTCAAAACATAATTTTAAAAAAATTACCACGTAGGATGCTCAGTCAGCAGCCCCAACGAATCAGGATGCGCTAAGTTGTAACGGGCGCTGACGTGGTGTCACGCAGGCGATCCACGTGCCCGCGATCGACCGACCCAGGTCCGTTCCCGCGCGCACAGACGGTCCAGATGCGCTCCCTCCAAAACGCGATCGAATGACTAGATTCAAACGCGATTAGATGGTCTAGATTAGATCGCGATGAACGGTCTAGATTCACTCCCTATTTAATCATGATCGGACGGTTTAGATCAAACGCGATGGACAGCCCAGATCAAAAGCGGACGAATATAAATAACTCATATTCGCACCCAAACCCTAACCCTAACCGCCAGAACACCTCGCCGGAGAAGAAGACTTGGCTGTCGAGAAGGAGTCGCTGCCACCTGCCGCCGCATTGGAACCTTTTTCGACTGCTAAAAAGGTAAAAACTTCTCTTTTTGCTCAAAATTCAATTTTAAGCTCACCCATGGCCAAATCAAAGCAAAAAGATCGGTCAATTGGCTGGAAAACACCGACAAAGCTCGGCGGCACGGCCTAACAAAATGTCTTTGATGAGGCCCTTCCCGATTATCGTTCTGTGTAATTTTTCTACCATTATGATCACTGTGTCCTTCTCTATATGTTGACTAGAGCAAAACACCCAACCGCAACGTGAGCCGGAGGAGCCGCCGCACCGTAGAGCCCCGCCGCCGGTGAGTTTTGATTTTTTTGTATTTTTTGGGCTAACCGAGGCCCTTTAACGTGTTTTCTCGCAGGGATCGATGCAAAATCGGTCAAATTTGACTGAAACAGCCAAAACAACCGACCCGAGGCATGTCATCACCGCAGGCGGCGGCACCGTCGCCGTAACACGGTGGAGCTACCGTGCCGAAATTTTGAAATTGGCCAAGTGGGCCCCCGGACTGATTTTGGGTTTGTTTGGGACATTTATAGGTATTACTAACGCATTTTAATTTCTGAAAAAAAAATTTAGGGAACCTGAGAATCTCCCGTAGGCACAGTCGAACAGCTTAGCTTTTCGGACATCAAATCGAGTAAGGATCCCTCACTCTATTCTCTATCATAGAATTGAAGTTTAAATAAATAATAATATAGTATTTTTTGCTAATTTAATAAATGTGCATAATTAATTACGGATTACTAATGTAGCTAAAATCGAAAATTATTCTCTGTTGATTTCTATTGATTTATTTTACAGTTTAAAGGTATGATAGTATCTGATTTATCAATTTTATGATTTGAATGCATTTATTGCTGTCTTACGTGATCACTGTTTAGTTGAAAAATTGATATATGACTGTATTCTCTGATACATGTTTGTTTGTTTGTGTGATTATGGTTGATTTGGAAAATGGAGGCTAATGGAAAATGGGGAAGTTGTGTGGGAAAATGAATAGATGAAGATGGCAGCCTTACTGGATATCTTGAGAGATGGTGGAGGGACCGGGTACATAGAGAACCCTGTCGTGAGTGTTGTCTTATACCGGACGGGGTATGGAGACATAATAATTTGGTGCTTATACCAGACGGGGTATGAGGATGGCTCGCTTCACTCTCATACCGGACGGGGTATTAAGATTTAATAATTTGGCACTCATACCGAACGGGGTATGGAGACAGCCCATAATTGAGATTGTTAAAGGAAAGGATTCGTGTGCAGCGGAGACATCCCTATGAACCCTCATGGATACTAGTAGGTTAATGAAAAAGTGACAGTTATTGTTTGGTTTATTGACGATATATGTAGACTTGTGATATGTGTTATGTTGTTGATTTTACATGAAACTATGATCTGTATGATATTAATTGTTTGCGTAGGTTATTTTTATGAATCACACTATGATAAGTGAACGGTAAATGATTTTATTTATGATAAATGAATTTATTTAAATTAAGTGCTCCATTAGTGTGTTGATTTTATACCAACATTTACTTTTCTGTTCGTGATATAATGTGATATCCATATTGGGCTAGTGTAGCTCATCCCTTATTTAACCATTTCAGATCAAGAGGACCAGATTCCAGAGCTCGATTCGCATGAAGATTGTGAATAGATGCTAGATTTCTTTATTTTCCGTTTATTTCCTTATTCTTATGTTTCTTTCAAAAGAGTGAATTTCGTAACACGATTTGGTATTTTAAGTTATTTGTGTAAGGAATATAAACCCTTAATATTTATTATGCTTCCACACTTTAATTATCTTTTATTTTCTTTGGATATTTTCGGGGTCGTTTCAGTTGGTATCAGAGCCGCGTTCCTAGAACCCATTCCTTATATAAAATTCTTAGAGAATGCTAAAACAATAAGTTATCACTCAACCGTTCCTTGTAAAATATAGGTACAGATAAATGAGGAAAGGAAGACCCCCACTAAACCGAGTAGCCCGTGATAGCTCGCTTAGAGAAGATGTTGACAAGATATTTGAGATGCTGGAGAGACTCATTGCTGCCGAACAGGGCCGGGAGAAAAGGAGGGAGCTACCTGACCCTCCTCTGCTACCACAAGTTGAGCCACCCCTGCAACGAGAGGGTCCCAAGCCACCCCGGTACGACCCTACTCATCCACAGTACCACCCGACACCACCACAGTCTGATCCCGTGCTCCAACCACAGTACCACCCAGCACCACCATAGTACAATCCGGTGCCCCCACTGTATCAGCAAGTACCACCACTGGGCCACCCAGTCCATTCTCAGTATGGCTCAATCTTTCTTCCACGGGACCTTGCTCCTCTCATGATGGACCCAGGATACATAGAGAGGTATAAAATATTAAATCCATCTACTTTTATAAGGGGATCCTCTTTTGAAGATACCAAGTACTGGTTAGCAGAAACAGAGAAAGCCTTCAAGACCCTAGGAGTGACTCCCGAATAGAAAGTCACCCTTACTACCTACATCCTAGTGGGAGAAATAGACCGATGGTGGAAACTCAAACAGACCACCCTGTCTGTTCTAGTTACTTGGGAACAGTTCCTATCGACTTTTCGTGTAGAATACCTTTCAGAGCATCTCCGACATCTGAAGGAGATAGAGTTTGTACAGTTGGTCCAGGGGAACATGAATGTGTCAGAATATGCTCACAAGTTTCTAGAGTTGGGCCGATATTCCCCTGAGACATTGTTGCATGAAGGCAGGAAGGCTAGAAGGTTCGAGTGGGGTCTCCGCCCAAAGATCAGACAACAGTTTATTTGTGCTGGAGCTCAGGACTTATTCAGCCATTCTGGCCAAGACACTGTTAGTGGAGAGGAGCTTCCGCACCTTCTCTCAGGCAGTAGGGAACCTCAGACCCTCAGTTCCATCCTGCAGACCAGCACCTACTACACTTGTTCAACAGAACAAGAGGCCTAGACCAGTGATCCAGGCTCCCCCTCAGGCTCCAGTGGCAAGACGCAATAAGATCTGTCAACACTGTGGCAGGGATCATAGGGACTGACCCTGCTATCGCCTCAACAACACTTGTTGCATATGTGGTAGTACCCAACATTATGTGAGGGAGTGCCTAAGGAACCAAAATCAGGACAGACCTCCTATTCAGCGTAGAGCTTACAATCTTACAGTAGGATGCAGAAGCAAATCTGGACATGGTACATGATATGTACACTATTTGTAACTATCTTTCTCATGTTTTGATTGATACTGGTGCATCACATTCATTTATTTTACCTATTTCTGCATTAAAATTTAATGCATTACCTGATAAACTTGATTCTATATTGTTTGTGTCTACTGCTGGGAGTATGACACTATTGAGAGAAGCTGTATACAGAGCTTGTGTCATAGATATAGCAGATAAAAAATTGAGTGTGGACCTAATAGAATTAGACACGGGGTACTTTAATATAATTTTAGGAATGAACTGGCTAGCGGCGTATCACGCCACCGTAGATTATTTTAGCAAGAAGGTTGTATTCAATCCTCCTAATGATGAGCCATTTACAAATTAATAAAATCGTTTAGCATTTGTTTCCCTCACAACAAACTTTTTTATTATTAGTACTTTAATCCTACTGTTTTCTCTAACTAGGCAAATCCAAGAAAGAGATTTGTATTCAAGGAGTTCTGGTAGATCGAGATTTTCCAGATATGTTTCAGGATAAATTACTCGGACTGTCAGTGGACAGAGAAGTCGAATTCACTATAGACCTTTAGCCAGACACCCAGCCTATTTCGGTTGTTTCTTATCGTATGAGCTGTGTTGAGATTGAGGAACTGAGAAAACAGATCACTGAATTGCAGGACAATGGGTTTATCCAACATAGTGTGTCCCTTTGGGGCACCAGAGTCACCTTTGCCATAAAGGGAGATGGGACGTTGAGGTTATGTATTGATTACATATGTCTGAACAGAGTCACAATCAAGAACAATATCCCCTCCCCAGGATTGATAACCTCTTCGATCAGTTACAGGGTGCCCAAGTTTTCTCCAAAATAGACTTGCGTTCAGGTTACCATCAGGTGAGAGTTAGGGTAGAAGACATTCCCAAGACAGCCTTTCGAACTAGGTACGGGCACTATGAGTTCCTAGTCATGCTTTTGGACTAACCAACGCTCCAGCCATCTTCATGGACTTGATAAATAAGGTTTTCAGACAATTCCTGGATCAGTTTGTCATTGTGTTCATTGATGACATCTTGGTTTATTCAAAAAGTAGAGAGGAATACGCCTACCATCTGACTCAAGTTTGCAGGTTCTTAGATAAAAGAAGTTGTATGCAAAGTTGAGTAAGTGTGGGTTCTGCCTTTAACAGATCACCTTCCTATGACACATCATATTAAAGGATAGAGTGTCAATGAACCACAAAAAGGTTGAAACAGTGCTCGACTGGAAAAAATTGACATCAGTTAAGGAGATCCGTAGTTTTCTGGGAATAGTAGGTTATTACCGTAGGATTGTGGAAGAATTTTCTAGTCTAGCTGCTCCTTTGACTAGGCTCACGAAGAAGAATGTCAAGTTTGAGTGAAACGATGACTGTGAAAGAAGTTTTTCAGAACTAAAGAAGCAGCTGACTACTGCACATGTGTTGGCCTTGCCGAGCGGATCAGATGAATATACAATTTACAGTGATGCCTCTTACGTGATCTGGGTTGTGTGTTGATGCAGCATGGAAAGGTCATAGCCTATGGGTCCAGACAGTTGAAGAGTCATGAGAAAAACTATCTCACCCACGACTTAGAGCTTACTGCAATCATACACGTCTTGAAAATTTAGCGCCATTATTTGTATACAGAGAACTTTCAGATCTACACCGATCACAAGAGTTTAAAACACATATTCACTCAAAAGAATCTCAACATGCATCAGAGAAGGTGGATAGAACTTCTCAATGATTATGATTGCGACATTTTGTATCACCCAGGTAAGGACAATGTGATAGCTGATGCACTCAGTAGGAAAAGTGCAGGTACATTAGTCCAATTAATGGTTTCAGAATGTAGGCAGATAGGGGCCGCACAACAGGTACGGCTTCAGGACCTGAGTAGAGTCACATGTTTGGGCCAACTGGCCGTTCAGCCTGAGTTAATCTAGAGAATAAGGGAAGCTCAATCCGCTGACTCCACCATAGCAGCTCTCAAGAAAGATGCAGAATAGGGAGTTAACTGAAAATTTCGAGTCTCCACCAATGGGTTGCTCATATTCTAAGATAGGATGTGTGTTCCAGGTGATAGTGAGTTAAAGAAGGACATTATGAAAGAGGCCCATAACTCAAAGTTTATCATGCATCCCAGAAGCACTAAGATGTACGAAAGTATGCGACTCTGATTTTGGTGGAACGTGATGAAAAGAGATATAGTTGACTTTTTTTTTAAGTATTTAGTATGTCAGCAGGTCAACGTAGAGCATCAATGCCCAGGCGGGCTACTTCAGTCATTACCGATCCCGGAATGAAAGTGGGAACATATCATCATGGACTTCGTGATAGGATTACCTAAGGCACGCTCAGGACATGATGCCTTCTGGGTAATTGTTGACCGACTTATCAAGTCTTCCCACTTCTTGGCCATCAGGATGACCGATTCTATGGACAAGTTAACAAAAATGTATATCCGAAAAATAATCAGACTACATGGAGTGCTAGTGACAGTAGTGTCCGACAGGGACTCCAGGTTTGCTTCCCGATTTTGGTCTAGCTTTCAGCAAGCCATGGAAACAAATCTGTCCCTTAGTACTACATTCCATCCTCAGATCAATAGACAGTCAGAAAGGACAATCTGCACACTTGAGGATATGTTTCGAGCTTGTATTCTTAACTTCGGGGGCCATTGGGATGACCAACTACCCCTGATAGAGTTCGCCGACAACAACAGCTACCAAGGGAGTATTGGCATGGCTTCGTATTAGGCGTTATATGGGTGCCAATGCGGATCGCCGATTTGTTGGGAAGAAATGGGCGATAGAAAACTGTTCCACCCAGATCTGGTAGAGGAGACTACATCCAAAATAGTTAAGATCAGGAAGAACATTCAGACAACTCAAAGCAGACAAAAGAGCTATGAGAACACCTGAAGGAGGGATTTAGAATTTGAGAGAGGCAATCGAGTGTTCCTCAATGTCACTCTCTTCAAGAGAATCAGTAGATTCGGCAAGAGGGTGAGACTGAATTCCCGATTTATTTGACCATTTAAAATCTTAGACAGAATTGGTACCGCCGCCTACAGACTGGCACTACCTCCAGAACTTTCTAGGGTCTATAATGTGTTTCATGTGTTCATGCTATGTAAGTACAACCCAGACCCCTATAATGTCTTGGCCCACGAGCCTCTTTCACTCTAGGAGGATCTGTCCTACGAAGAAATACCAGTCGGCATTGTGGACCAAAAGAGCAGATTACTCCGCAACCAGAAAATTCCCTTTGTTAAGGTCCTATGGCAGAATCACACACTAAGAGAGGCCACATGGGAGTTAGAATCAGACTTTAGAACCAAATATCCCCAGCTGTTTGATTGAGAGTGAGAGAGACAAATTTGAGGGACCAAATTTCTTTTAAGGGAGGGAGAGTTGTAATACCCTAAATTTGATTTTAATGTAAGTTAAGATTTATTTACAAATATAATTTCTTAATTTTTCAATTTTGAATTTTAATTTAGAGTAAAAAAGGAAGTAAAATCGATGGAGGATAAAATTGAAAGCAATTTTGGAAAAAAAAGGGTAAAAATTTGGGTTATAAGGGTATTTTTGAAAGAAAAATCAAAAATCAGATGTTAAAACGCAATTTAGAAAAAAATTACCACGTAGGATGCCCGGTTAGTAGCCCCGACAAACCAGGACGTGCCACGTGGCAATGGCTGCTGATGCAGTACCACGCGGGGAGCCACGCAAGCTATCCGCGTGCCCGCGATCGAAGGGCCCAGGTCCGTTCCCGTGTGCACGGACGGTCCAGATGTGCTCCCTCCCAAACGCAATCGAACGACCAGATTCAAACGTGTTCGAACGGTCCAGATTATATCGCGATGGATGACTCAGAGTGGATCGCGATGAACGGTTCAGATTCACTCCCTATTTAATCGCGATCGGATGGTCTAGATCAAACATGATAGACGACCTAGATCAAAAGCGGACAAATATAAATAACTCCCACCCGCACCCAAACCCAAACTCTAGCCGCCAGAACCCCTCACCGGAGAAGAAGACCTGGCTGCAGGGAAGGAGCCGCCGCCACACCGGAACCCTTTCCGAGCACCAAAAAAGGTAAAACTTTCTGTTTTTCTCAAAATTCAATTTTAAACTCACCCATGTCCAAATCAAAGTAAAAAGACCAGCCAATTGATCGAAAAACACCGGCGAAGCCTGGCAGCGCCGCCGCGGGGAATTTTACAAAATGCCTCTAATGAGGCCATTTCCGATTCTCGTTCTGTATAATTTTTCCATCATTGTGATCACCGTTTCCTTCTTTACATGTTGACTGGAGTAAAACACCTAACCGCAACGTGAGATGGAGGAGCCGCACCGAAGAGCCTTGCCACTTGTGAGTTTCGATTTTTTTTATTTTTTATCCAATCAAGACCCTTTAACGTGTTTTCTCACAGGGATCGATGCAAAATTAGCCGACTTTGGCCAAAAATAGCCAACCCAAGGCGGACCACTGCCGGAGCACGACGGAGCCGCCATACCGAAATTCCAAAATTGGCTAAGTGGGCTCGAAGACTGATTTTGGGTTTGTTTGGGACATTTGTAGGTACTATTAGCGCGTTTTAATTCCCATAAAAAATTTAGGAAACCCGAAAATCACCCGTAGGCACAGTCGAACAACTTAGCTTTTCAGGAATTAAATCGAGTAAGGATCCCTCACCTTATTCCCTATCATAGAATTGAAGTTTAAATAAATAATAATATAATATTTTGTACGAATTTAATAAATGTACATAATTAATTACGGATTTTTAATGGAGTAAAAACTGGAAATTGTTCTATGTTGATTTATTTTATAGTTTAAAGGCATGATAATATCTGATTTATCAATTTTATGGTTTGAATGCATGTGTTGCTATCTTACATGATCACCGTTTAGTTGAAAAATTGAGATATGATTGTATTTCCTGATGCATGTTTGTTTATTTGTGTGATTATGGTTGATTTGAAAAATGGAGCCTAACGAAAAACGGGAAAGTTGTGTGGGAAGATGAATAGGTGAAGGCGGCAACCTTACTAGATATCCTAGGAGATGGTGGACGGACCGGGTACATAGAGAACCCTACCGCAAGCGTTGTCTCATACCGGACGGGGTATAGGAATAACTTGTAATTGAGATTGTTAAAAGAAAGAGTTCGTATGTAGTGGGGACATCCCTATGAACTCCTATGGATACTAGTAGGCTGGTGAAAAAGTGACAGTTATTGTTTAGTTTATTGACGATGTATATAGACTTGTGATATGTGCTATGTTGTTGATTTTACATGAAACTATGATCTGTATGATATTAATTATCTGCATAGGTTATTTTTATGAATCCCACTACGGTAAGTGAACGGTAAATAGTTTTATTTATGATAAACGAATTTATTTAAATTAAGTGCTCCATTAGTGTGTTGATTTTATACCAAAATTTACTTTTGTGTCAGTGATATAGTGTGATATCCTTATTGGGCTAGTGTAGCTCATCCCTTATTTAACCATTTTAGATCAAGAGGATCAGATTCTAGAACTCGATCCGCAGGAAGATTGCGAGTAGATGTTAGATTTCTTTATTTTTCATTTATTTTCTTATTCTTATATTTCTTTCAAAAGAGTGAATTTTATAACGTGGTTTGGTACTTTAAGTTATTTGTGTAAGGAATGTAAACCCTAAACATTTATTAGGCTTCCTTACTTTAATTATCTTTTATTTCTTTTAGATATTTCTGGGGTCGTTATATCCGTAGCCTTATTGGGCATTCAAAATTATTGTGTAAGGAATGTAAACCTTAACTCTATTTATCACTTTCACATTTAATTTATAAATTTATTTTTCTTTAATTTTTGGGCCTCTACAGGAAGGGTATGTTTGAAAGAAATATGAAAAAAAATAGGGTCACTTTGAAAATTAAAAAAGATGGGTCACGCAGAGGGGCCACATCAGCAACATGGTGAACCACAGCGCGCCATGAGGCAGTCGCGTCAGCAAGCATTTCCACACAGGAGGCCAGGTGGGCGACCCGAATGTTACACAGATCGAACGACCCATATCCATTCTCGCTCGCACAAACGATTAGATTCTAATCTCGCCCACATTCAAACGAACGACCTAGCTTAGTGAAGATCCAACAGTGGAGCGATGGACATACGAGATTTACTCCTAAAGATCGTGATGGACAACCCATATTTGCACACCGGATCTGCCTAAATAGGTCTCAAATTGAACACTCTCCTTGCTTCACGTTGACACAAATGGACGGTCAGGATCATGGGAAGAGAGGTATTTAAACCTCTCTTCGGTTGGCTTCCAAACCCTAGCTGACACCTCTGACCAGAGAAGAAGAAGAAGGGTGGTCGGAGAAAAGCTCAGTCGCCGAAGGGACGACGGTGCCACTGTGTTAGATACCCTAAACAATGCTGGTAAGCTTGATTTTCTCATTTTTCTCCTATTTATCCGTTTCTGACCCCTTTTTTAATCGTGTTCAACTTAGATTGACCCAAGAGGACCGTAGCTGAGAGGGGGAGATGTGAATCTACGATAAGAGGCCAGAGCCTAGTTCTGGTAAGCCTGTTCTCCTTCCCTTGTTCCCTTTCTCTTCCCATATACACTGACGGTTTGGTCTTCTATAAAAAAAATAAAAATGATGAAATAAATAAATAAAATGGAAACAAGAAGGAAACGGTGGAAGCCGAGAGTGAGGAGCATCATCGCGACTGACGCCTGGGAGAAACGACATCGTCGGTGTCCTAAGAGTAAGAACACCTTGATCCCTCCCTTCGTAACGGTTTAATCAAAGCCCGAACAAAAAAAATAATATAAAAATAAAAGAATACATATATATATATATATGAATGTATGTATACATGTGTACTTGATTAAATTGAAATCTAATTCGCATTATGAAATTCGATCTTCCAGGTTGTCGATGGAGATAATAAACTCTGATTTAACGTTATAGTTATTTCGCCCATCCTTAATTTTTCTACATTTAATCCTTATTCTTTTCATTTGTTTTATCCTTATTTCTATTCCTTATATTTACGCATTATTTAGTTTTCTATCCCCATTAAGTTTCTTAAACCTGTTCTTATTTGTATTTTGTGTAATTGTTGCGAATTGACACATTGATTATATGACTTAAATCGTCGAATTTCACTTTATTTATTGCATTTTATCTTGTGAATGATTGTTTTACTTCGTAGATTCCTTGTGTTTAAATTTATTTATCCCATGGTAACCTATGGTGTTGGTCCAGTTATGGAACGTGCATTTCACTTGCATCGTTTGGTTAGATTTTGATTTGGTCCTTGATGAGTAGCAGAGTACGATTCACATGTTTCTCGTTTTAGTAAGGTACAGATTTCACATGCCATTAACTTCTTGAAAAGTGCAAGATTATATGTAATTAAATGCATGTGTAAATATGAATGTAAATCAAGGTCTTTTTGGTATCTTAGGAGAGTGTTTAAACTTGGTACATATGGTAAACCTTACAGTGGATGTGTCCTCAGCCTCAAGGGGCTGGGGAGTCCTATACCAGATGGGGTTGAGAGTTAATTAATCACGCTCATACCAAATGAGGTATTAAAATAATCTTTGGCTATGATGCCTATTAGCGGACGAGATATGAAGATGACCGGTGATTTACAAAAAAAAATTGCTTGTATGCCCACGTGTAGTAGGGATCCTTATGGGCCTCCAGCGAAACCGATAATAAAAATAAAATAGCAACATGTAATAGAAATGGTGATGGCAAGTAATCTTAGCTTGGGTAAGACGGTAAAGAATTAATTGTATTCTCATTATGTCTCTGAATATACCTTATTGTTGTGTATGAGTGTTGTTTGGTAAGAAAATAGAAAAATAAAATGGTTTCTATAAAAGGAAGGGTGCGATCGCACCAGATTTATTTTTAAGTAAAAATTTCTCCATCGGTTGTTTTATAATTTTTCTACAACCTTTTGGTTACCGTGTCGATGTTAAAGCTTTTGGCATTCTTATTGAATTAGAGTAGTTCATTCCCTTCTTATTAACCATTTGAGATCAAAACTACCAAAAACCGGACCCAGAACAGCAAAAGACTTGCTAAACGATCATCCCTTTCTACTCTGCCAAATCATAAATCAAGGTTATTAAGTATGTTGTAGTGTTATACTCATTTTAGTTCTAAACACTTCTTTAGCCCCTATTTGGGTATTCTAAGTAAACACACAAGGATTGTAACCTTAAACTTTTAATTACTTTTGCTAAATAATAAATTTCAGTATTATTTATTTTACTATTACTGAATTATATGCTCGAAATCCCTTATAGGGGTTTAGGCTTTTACAGTTGGTATTAAAGTCGCATTCCTCGAAACCATTTCTTGCATATAGGGGTAGAGTAAATTTAACACCACCCGAATCTCACACCATTGTTATGAAATATTGGTAAAAGAACATGAGGAGAGGAAGAACCCGCTAAATAGAGCAACCCGGGAGGGATCGCTTTGAGAGGATGTCGATCAGCTCTTCGAGATACTTAAGAGACTTATTTCTGCCCAGCAGACTAAGGAAGGGAGAAACCCACAGTATAACCTAGCTCCTCCACTACAGTATCATCCGACACCGCCATAGTATAATCTAGTGCCTCCACTATAAAACCTAGTGCCGCCACATGGCCACCCAGTTCCTGCCCAGCATAATCCAATTCCCCTTCAATAGAACCTAGCTCTGCATGTGATAGACACAGGCTACATCAAGAGGTACAAGAGACTTAATCCATCTATTTTTGTAAAGGCATCCACTTTTGAAGAAGTTGAGTACTAGTTAGCAGAGATAGAGAAGACTTTTGCGACCTTTGAGGTGGTTCCTGAGCAGAAGGTTGTCCTTGCTACTTACATGCTCGTAGGTGAGGCAGAGTGTTGGTGGCAACTTAAGCAAACTACTCTATCCACTTCAGTCACCTAGGAATAGTTTTTGGTAGCCTTTAATGCTGAGTATCTTCTGGAACATCTCTGACATCTGAAGAAATGGAATTTGCACACCTGGTCTAGGGAGATTTGTCGTTATCAAAATATGCTTAGAAATTCCTGAAGTTAGGCCCGTACTCCCCTGAGAATATGACAGTGAAGGTAAGAAGACGAGAAGGTTTGAATTGGGTCTTCGTCTTGAGATTAGACAGTAGTTTTATGTATTTGAACTTGACACTTATTCACTTCAGTCACCTAGGAATAGTTTTTGGTAGCCTTTAATGCTGAGTATCTTCTGGAACATCTCTGACATCTGACGAAATGGAGTTTGCACACCTGGTCTAGGGAGATTTGTCATTATCAGAATATGCTTAGAAATTCCTGAAGTTAGGCATGTACTCCCCTGAGAGCATGACAGATGAAGGTAAGAAGACGAGAAGGTTTGAATTGGGTCTTCGTCTTAAGATTATACAGTAGTTTTATGTATTTGAACTTGACACTTATTCAGCAGTCTTAGCCAAGGAATAGTTGATTGAGAGGAAACTTCGTATATTTTCCTCAACAATGGACAACTCCAGGTCCCCAGTTTTGCATCACAAACCAGCACCTACTACACTGAACCAGCAGAACAATAGACTAAGGCTCGCACTGCAGACTCCTTCCCAAGCCCTAATAGTAGGATGAGGCAAGATTTACAAGCACTGTGGCAATGATCATGGAGATTGACCATGTTATCATCTCAACAACACCTGTCGCATATGCGAGAGTGCCTAACACTATGCGAGAGAGTGCCCGAGGAATCATCACACTAGATCCGTAGTTTAGGGTAAAGTCTACACGCTCACCCAGTAAGATGCCAAAGATAACTCAGATGTGATACAGGGTACGTATACTATCTGCAAACATCTTGCACATGTTTTGATGGACATTGGTGTTTTGCATTCTTTTGTTTCACATGTTTTTACTCAATATTTAAATGTGTTACTTAAACATTTTGATTTTGGATTTTTGGTGTCTATACTTGGGAACAGAACGTTACTATAGAATGTTATATACAAACCTTATATTGTAGAAATAGCAAGTAGGGAAGTGAGCTAGATATAATAGTATTAGGTACGAAAAATTTTGATGTAATCTTAGGAATGAACTAGTTAGCAACATATCATGTTACTGTTGACTGCTATCACAAAAAGCTTATATTCAACATTTCTAATGAAAAATCTTTCATTAATTAATAAAATCTTAGATATTGTTGGCACATGGTGGTAGTATATTGAATTTAATCGAATGCCCTTAATTTAACCATTCTTTTTTCGCGTTAGGCAAACACAAGGAAGAGATTTGCATACAAGATATTCTTGTTATCCAAAATTTTCCAGATGTATTCCCTGATGAACTATCAGGACTACCAGTGGATCGAGAAGTAGAGTTCAACATTGATCTTCAGTTTGGCACCCAACCCATCTCAGTTGCCCCATACTGAATGAGTCGTGTTGAAATGGAAGAAGTGAGACAATATATCAAAGAGTTACAGGATAATGGTTTCATCTGACACAACATATCACCTTGGGGTATCGGAGATGGGTCCTTAAGATTATGTATAAACTATATATAACTGAACATGGTCATAATTAAGAACAAGTACCCCCTTCTCAAAATCGATGACCTTTTCGATCAGTTACAAGGTACTCATATTTTCTCCAAGATCAACTTGCATTCAGGATACCATCAAGTGAAGATCAAAGCAGAAGACATTCTTAAAACAGCCAGCATGACCCGATATAAGCATTATGAGTTCCTTATTATGTCGTTTGGATTAGCTAACACACTTATAATCTTTATAGATTTGATGAACAGGATCTTCAGACCATTCTTGGACCATTTTGTCACAGTTTTTATTGATGATAACCTGATTTACTCCAAGAGCAGAGAGGAAGATGTCCAGTATCTAATTTAAGTCTTACAGGTTCTCAGAAAGAAGAAACTATATGCAAAGTTGAGTAAGTGTAGATTCAGACTTGAACAGACTTCCTTTCTAAGACACGTAGTATCAAAAGATAGAGTGTCAGTGAATCCAGACAAGATTGAGGCGGTGATGGGTTGGAAGAAGTTGACATCGGTCAAGGAAATTAAAAGTTTCTTGGGTATGACAGGGTATTACCGTAGGTTTGTAGAAGGGTTCTCCAGTATAAAAGCCTGGCTAACGCGACTCACGAAGAAAAATATTAAGTTTAAGTGAATGAGGAATGTGAAAGAAGTTTTACAGAACTCAAGGAATGATTTACTACCGCACTAGTGTTGACTTTGCCGAATAGAACATGTGAATACACATTATACAGTGACACATCCTACTAAGGGTTGGGTTGCATTTTGATGCAGCACAAGAAGGTCATAACTTATGGGTTTAGGTAGTTGAAAGTTCATGAAAAGAATTACCACATATACGATTTAGAGTTGGCCACGATTATTCATGCCTTACAGATCTAACGTCATTACTTGTATGGGGAAACATTTTTAATCTATATAGATCATAAGAGTCCAAAACATATATTCACCCAGAAGAACCTCAATATTCATTAGAGACGTTGAATAGAACTCCTTAAGGGTTACGATTATAAGATCTTGTACCACCTAGACAAGGGTAATGTGGTAGCTGATGCCCTTAGCAAGAAGAATGCAGGTATGTTAGCTCATATAGTAGTCTTTGAGTTTTAGATGATAAAGGTCACACAACAGATACAACTATAAAACTTGAAAAGGGTCAAATGTCTAGCTCACTTAGTAGTCGAAATCGAGCTAATCCAAAGAATAAAGGAGGCTCAGCTGACCGATTCCACCTTAGTAGTTCTCAGAAAGGATACAAAACAGAGTTTGAATTCAGAGTTCCTAGTTTCTACAGATGGGTTGCTCAGGTTTTAGGATAGGTTGTCTGTTCCTAGTAATAGTGAGTTGAAGAGAGATATCATAATAGAACTTCACAGTTTGAAGTTCGCCATGCACCCGAGAAGCACCAAGATGTACCAAAGCATACGACCATGATTCTGGTGAAGTAGAATGAATAGGGATATTGCTGATTTCGTCTCTAAATGCCTCACATGCCAACAGATTAAGGCAGAGCATCAACATCCAGATAGGCTACTTCAGCCGCTACCAATCTTGAAATGAAAATGAGAACATATTACTATGGACTCTGTAACAAGATTGCCTAAGGCACATTCGGGTCATGATGTGATCTGGATAATTATCGATCGACTTATAAAGTCCTCTCACTTCATAGCTATCAGAATAACAAACCCTTTAGACAAGCTAACCAGGATTTATATTCGAAAGATAGTCAGGTTGCATGGAGTTTCAGTGACAGTGGCATCAGGCAGGGATCCCAGATTTACCTCTAGGTTCTGGACTAGTCTTTAGCAAGTGATCGAGACGAAATTATACCTGAGTATAATATTCTGCCCTCAGACAGATGGATAATCAGAACAAACTATCCGCACATTAGAGGATATACTCAGGGCATATGTTCTTAATTTCGGAAGACACTTGGATGATCACCTATCCCTGGTGGAGTTTGCCTATAATAACAGTTGTCAGGTAAATAATGGTATGGCTCCGTGTGAAGCATTGTATGGTCGGTCTTGTAGGTCACCAATCTGTTGGGAGGAAGTAGGTGACAGAAAATTGATTGACCCAGATCTGATAGACGAGACCACAGTAAAGATTGCCACAATTAGGAAGAACATTCAAATGACCTAGAGTAGACGGAAGAGTTATGCAGACACCCGAATAAGAAATTTAGAATTTGAGATAAGCGATCGGGTTTTCCTTAAGGTCACTCCCATTAAGGGCATCACTAGATTTAGAAAGAGGAGAAATTTGAATTCTTAGTTCATCGAACCATTTAAAATTTTAGATAGAATTGGACTATCCTCCTATAGACTAACACTGCCTCCAAAACTATTTCAAGTTTATAATGTCTTCTATGTGTCAATGTTGTGCAAGTATAACCCTTACCCCTCACATATTTTATCTTATAAGCCACTTCCACTTCAGGATGATCTATCTTATAAAGAGGTACCTATTAACATTTTAGACTGAAAGAATAGAGTGTTTCACAACAGAAAAATTTTCTTTATCAAGATTCTATGGCAAAATTACTCTCAGAACGAGGCCACCTGGGAGTTGAAATCAGAATTTAGGGCTAGGTATCCTCAATTGTTTAACTAGGGGGCAGCAATTTGAGGGACCATGTAATGGACTAGAACTTAAATAGAAATAAAATTATAAATTAAATGCGAAAGCGAAACAATAGAGTTAGGATTTACATTCCTTACACAATACTTTTGGATGCCCAATAGGGATACGAGAATGTCCCTTCTAAAAGAACAAATGAAAATTAAAAAAATAAACAAAAAAACAAATAACTAAGCAATCATAGGATGACCTTCACTAGCTTTTGAAGGGAGTTCGGGTGACGAACTATTCACAACTCCCTTATTGATCAGGATCTGGATCTTGGTCCTCTTGATATGAAATAGTTAATGAATGGGTGAGCTACACTAGTCCAGTAAGAATATTACACTAATCAAGATACAGAAAACTGATGATTGGTAAAAATCAGAAAAATAATCAATGGAGCTCTTAATTTAATGTAAATTCATTTACTATAAAGAAAATCATTTATTCCATATTTGTATAACAAGTCTTTTCTAACAATAACTTATGAAAACTCATATTCATGCACTATTATTTATTGCAGAAAAGATAACAAGAAACGATCATTTTATATTTTTACCCGCTTACCGGTACCTCTGGGGGTCCATAGGGATGTCCTCCTACTCGTGAACCCAATATCCAATTAAACTTGTTAATTATCCAACCGTCCCCATACCATGTCCGATATGAGGGCCAAAAATGTCATCCCTCGATACCTCGTCTGGTATGAGGGTGAACGGGGCTATCCTCATACTCCATCTGGTATTAGCGCCAAAAATATAAATCTCTGGATACCCCGTCCAGTATGAGGTGAACCATATCTCCCAAACCTTACTGGTAAAGGATTTCCCAGCTCCGTCCGATTGAGGTAACATTTATAGTAGGATTCCCTATGTATCAGGCCTGTCTGCCCTTTTTTGGGTACCCAATAAGTCTTTTCTATACAGATTTTCATTAGTATAACAATCAACCATACAATAACCATATATCATTTTATATTCACCATTCACTTAAACAACAATATAGTTTAACACAGCTAAATAATTAATGACCAGAATACTGACACGCAATGCAGGAAAAACAAATAATAAAATAACCAAAAAGACCCTAAAAATCATCCATTGAGTTACGTACAATATAATAGTAAATAAATATAGGCAATATAGAAAAAATAAATAGGAAATCTAAAACGACTGTGAAGTAACCGATTCTACCTCCACTAGTGACCTGTAATTACTTTTAAATTTCTCTAATTTTTCATAAAAATACACAATTATTAATTATTAAGTCTCAGTTTTCCATAATGGAGAAAAGAGGGATTCTTACCCGAATTGGTGTCCGAAATACCAAACTTTCTACTGCGCCTACTAGTTATCCTCAAGTTTCTTGAGTTTTTATACGGAAATTAAAATATCCTTCACGAACCTAAAAATACCCTAAAAATTCCAAAATCAGTGTTAAAAATCTTTTTCGGCCAATTTCGGGGTTCCAGCACGGTGCTGCCGCTGTGCTCCGGCAACGGCACCACCGCTCGCGATGGTGATTTGCCTTAGCATGACCATTTTTGGTCTGTTTTGGCCGCCTTTATACATCTCCCTGCGAAAAAACTCGTTATGGGGTCTCAATTAGCCCAAAAAAATCAGAAAACGAAAACCTACCGGCGGTGGAGTTTTTCAGGTACGGTGGCTCTGCCAACTCACCTTCGTGGTTGGGATTTTTTCTTCGGTCAACTTGTACAAAATAGAATGGTGAACATAATTGTAGAAAAATCGCACGAAACAGGAAATGAAAAAGGACTTATCGAAGGAGGTTGCATTTTTGCCCATGACAGTGCAACCGGGCTTTGCCTGCGATTTTTAGCTCACCCGCCATTCGTTTTGCTCCGATATAGCCACAGGAGTGCTCAGAATCGAATTCTGAGTTGGTAGGAGAACTTTTACCTTTTTTGGCGGTCAGAGGTGGCTCTAGTGCGACGGAGGTGGCTCTGGTGCGACAACAGTCGACGGTCGGCTCCCTTCTTCGGCGATTGATTTTTCTTTTCTGGTGGGAGGCTAGCAGCTAGGGTTTGAGTTCGGTGTGATACAAAATATTTATACCTATCTTGCATTAATATGAACGGTTCATCGCGTTTGATCTCGACCGTTCTATCGTGCCTAAAGAAAAAACGAATCTAAACTGTTTATCGCGTTTAATCTCGACCGTCCGATCACTTTTAAGAAGGAAATAAATCTGAACCATTCATTGCAATTTGATCTCGACTATCAGATCGTGTTTAAAGGGGAAACAAATCTAAGCCGTCCATGCGCACAGGATCGAACCTAGGCTGTATGGTCAAGGAGCACGCGGATCATCTGCGTGACATCCCGCATGGCACTGACGTCAACATGTCTTGCCAGGCGACATGCCCTGGTTCGTCAAAGTTGCTAACCGGGCAATCCTACATGGTAAAATTTTTTTTATTTGTACTATGACCCCAATTTTTTATTTTTCTTGTAAAAATACCCTATAAACCCAAATTTTCACCCTTTTTTTTCAAAATTATTTTCAATTTCATCCATAATCTATTTTTTTCCATAAATTCAATAAATTAATTTAATTTAATTTAAAAATAATTTTTTTATATATTTAAAATGTTAAAAATTAGTCTCGAACTAAATTCAGAGCCTGGGTATTATAGACCAAATTTTTTTTAGGAGGAAAGAATTATAACATCCCGAGTCCAAGAATTAAGCTTGAAATACTAAATTTTAATGTTTTTCTAATAATAAAAATAAAATAGTTTTAATTTTTATTTATGTTTATTATTTTTATTGAGAAATATGTATTTTGTACGTTTTTGAAATAATTTTCAGAAGATAGGACCAAACTGTAAATATGAAAAGGGTATGTTTGAAAGAAATATGAAAAAAGGGGCCACTTTGCAAATTAAAAGAGATGGGCCACATAGTACGGCCACATTAGCAATATGACAAACCACAGTGCGCTACGTGGCGGCTGTATAAGCAAGCGTTTCCACGCGGGAGGCCAGGTGAGTGATCCGCGTGCTACACAGATTAAATAACCCACATCCATTCTCACTCGCATGAACGGTTACATTCCAATTCGCCCATATTCAAATGGACAATCTTGATAAGTCATGTGAAGATCCAATAGTTGAGCGATGAACGTGCAAGATTCACTCCTAAAGATAGCGATGGATGACCCAGATTTACACATAAAATCTACTTAAATAGGTCTCAAATTGGACGACCCTCCTTGCTCTATGTCGACACAAATGGATGGTCGGTATCAGGGGAAGAGAGGTATTTAAACCTCTCTTCGATTGGTTCTCAAACTCTGGCCGACACCTTGACCGGAGAAGAAGAAGAAGGGTGCCTAGAGAAAAGCTCAGCCACTAGAGGGACGACGGTGCCACCGTGCCGAAGACCTAAAACGATGTTAGTAAGCTTGATTTTCTCCTTTTTCTCCTATTTATCCATTATCGACCCCCTTTTTAACCGTTTTTGCCTTAGATTGACACAAGAAGACCATAGCTGAGAAGGGGAGACGCGCGTCTGCGAATCAAAGGCCAAGAGTGAGGAGCACCAATGTGATAAACTTGTTCTCTTTCCCTTATTGCCTTTCTCTTCCCATATACACTGATGATTTGGTCTTCCATAAAAAAAATGAAAATGTTGAAATAAACAAATAAAATGGAAATATAAAGGAAATTGTGGAAGTCGAGAGTTAGGAGCACCACTGCGACTAGTGACTACGAGAAACGATGTCACCGGCATCCCAAGAGTAAGAACACCTTGATCCCTCCCTTCGTAACGATTTAATCGAAGCCCCAACAAAAAAATAATATAAAAATAAAAGAATATATATATATATATATGAATGTATGTATACATGTGTACTTGATTAATTTGAAATCTAATTTGTGTTGTGAAATTTGATCTTGTAAGTTGTCGATGGAGCTAATAAACTCTGATTTAACATTCTAGTTATTTTGCCCATCCTTAATTTTTGTACATTTACTCCTTATTTTTTCAGTTATTTTATCCTTATTTCTATTCCCTATATTTACTTATTATTTAGTTTTCTATCCCCATTTAGTTTATTAATCCTGTTCCTATATGTATTTTGTGTAATTATTGAGAATCAACGCATTGATTATATGACCTGAATCGTCGAATTTAACTTTATTTATTGCATTTATCTTGTGAATGATTGTTTTGCTTTGTAGATTCCTTATGTTTAAATTTATTTGTCCCATAGTAACCTACGTTAGTAGTGTTGGTTCAATTATAGAACGTGCATTCCACTTGCATCGTTTGGTTAGATTTTGATTTGGTCCTTGATGAGTAACAGAGTACGATTCACATGTTTCTTGTTTTAGTAGGCTACTTATTTCACATGCCATTAACCTCTTGAAAAATGCAAGATTATATGTAATTGAATGCATGTGTAAATATAAATGTAAATCAAGGTCTTGTTGATATCTTGAGAGAGAGTGTATAGACTTAGTACATATGGTAAATCCTACAGTGGATGTGTCCTCAGCCTCACGGGACTAGGAAGTCCCATACCAGACGAGAGTGAGAGTTAATTAATCACGCTCATACCGGACGGAGTATTGAGACGGTCTTTGGACTGGACGGGGTATGGGATAGATGGTGATTTACAAAAGGAAATGTTCATTTACCCACGTGGAGCAGGGATCCCTATAGGCCCCCAGTGATACCGGTAATGGAAATAAAATGGCAACATGTAATAAAAATGGCAATGGCAAGTAATCCTAGCTTGGGCAAGATGGTAAAGAATTAATCGTATTCTCACTATGTCTCTGAATATATCTTATTGTTGTGTATGAGTGTTGTTTAGTAATAAAATAGGAAAATAAAATAGTTTTTATAAAAGGAAAGGCGCGATCGCACTAGGTTTATTTTTAAGTAAAAATTACTCCTTCGGTTGTTTTATGATTTTTTTACAACTCGTTGGTTACTATGTTGATTGTAAGTTTTTTGACATTTTTATTGAGTTAGAGTAGCTCAACCATTTCTTATTAATAATTTCATATCAAGACGATCAAGACCCAGATCCATAACAACAAAGAGACTAGCTAAGCAATCATCCCTTTCTACTATACCAAATCACAAATCTAGGTTATTGAGTACGTTGTAGTGTTATACTCGTTTTAGTCATGAACATTCTTTTAGCCCTTATTTAGGCATTCTGAGTAAACACATAAGAAATGTAACCTTAAAACTTTAATTACTTCTGCTAAATAATAAATTTTAGTATTCTTTATTTTATTATTATTGAGTTATACGCTTGAAATCTCTGATAGGAATTTGGATTTTTACAGGTTGATTTTTTTTACTTGATCACAAATAGTGTAAATAAAAGTTCATAATTAATGAGATTTATAACGTGTGTAGATAGAAGGTTATAGACCCAATCCACACTTATCCCACGATATCATGTATGTTGTATATGATTAACATATAACAACCTCGGAAATTCAAAGAAAATAAATGATAATTTAAGTGTGGAAGCAAAACAAATGGTTAAAGTTTACATTCCTTACATAATAATTTCAAGTACCGAATAGTACTACGGGAATTACCATTTTGAAAGAAATACAAAAAGATAAGGAAATAAGAGAAAAATAAATAAAACTAGCATCCTACTCGCATCCCTCTTGTGGATTAGGTTCTGAATTCCAGTTTTCTTGATCTAAAATGGTTAAATAAGGAATGAGCTACACTAACCTAGTAAAAATATCACGCTAACTCACCGACACATAAAAAAAGGTTGGTAGAAAATCAAAACAACTAATGGAGTACTTAATTAAGTAAATTCATTTATCAATAATAAAATAATTTACTGTCTACTTACTGTAGTGAGATTTATAAAAATAACATTATACATATCATGACATATATAATCGGCAACATAACACATATTATACTTTCATATTCAAATCATCAAAACAACAATTGCCATTTTTTATCGGCCTGCTGGTATCCATTGGGGTTTATATGGATGTCTCTGCTACGCATGAATCATTTCCTTTAATATTCTCAATTGCGAGTCGTCCCTATACCCCGTCCAGTATGAGCGCCAAATTACTAAGTCTTGATACCCCGTCCAGTATGAGACAACATTTACGGTAGGGTTCCCTATTATACTCAGTCTGTCTACCATCTCCTAAGATATCTAATGAAGCTGTCGTTTCATCCATTCACTTAATCATACAATTTTCATTTTTCTTTAATCTCCATTTTTTGATTCAATGATAATCACATAAATCAAATAATACATGTATTCAAAGTTATAAAATCAATCAATAAAGTATTATCATGCATTTAAACTATAAAACAACCAACAGAACAGCAGTAGATAACTTTCAGTTCTGGCTCCATTAGTAATCCGTAATTAATTATGCACATTTTATAAATTGTAACAAAATACCGTATTTATTGTTAATTAGACTTCAATTCTATAACAGATAATATGGTAAGAGATTCTTACTCAATTTGATGCCCGAAAGGCTAAGCTGTTGACTGCGTCCACTGACGGTCCCCGAGTTCCCTAAATTTTTCTTCGAGGATTAAAACGCACTATAAGTACCTACAAATATCTCAAAAAACTCAAAAATAGTGTCAGGGCCCACTTTGGCCAATTCTCGAATTCTGGCACAGCGGCTCCGCCGTGCTCCGGCAAGCGGTGGCTGTCCACCTCAGGTCGGTAGTTTTCGGCCGAATTCAGCCAATTTTGCATCAATTCATGCGAGAAAATACGTTAAGGGGACTCGGTTGACCAAAAAAATACAATAAATTGAAACTCACCAGCGGTAGGGCTCTTTGGTGCGGTGGCTCCTCCAGCTCACGTTGCGATTGGGTGTTTTGCTCTAGTCAACTTGTAGAGAAGGAAATGGTGATCATAATGGTGGAAAAATTATGCAGAACAGGAATTAGGAAGTGCCTCATCGAAGGCATTTTATGAAATTCTCCGCAATGTCGCCGCTGGGCTTGGCCCACGTTTTTCGGCCAATCGGCTGGTCCTTTTGCTTCGATTTGGTCATGGGGGTGTTTAAAATTGAATACCGAGCAAACAAAGAAATTTTTAACTCTTTTGGCTGTCGGAAGTAGCTCCGGCGCGGCAGCAGATAGCGGCGGCTCTCCTTCCCGGCAGCTGGGTCTTCTTCTCTGGCGAAGGCGTTTGGCAGTTAGGGTTAGGGTTTGGTGTGAAGAGAATTATTTATACAACTGGATCATCCATCGCATTTGATTTAAACCGTCCGATCGCAATTAAATAAGGAATGAATCTGAACCATTCATTGTGATCTAATCTGAACCGTCCGATTGTGTTTAAATTTGACCGTCCGATTGCGTTTGGAGAGGAAACGCATCCAGACCGTTCGTGCACTTGGGAACGGATCTGAGGTGTTCAATCACGAGGATGTAGATCGGCCGCGTGGCACTACGTTAGTGCCCGTTGCCACGCGGAGCGTCCTGCTACGTCGAGACAGCTGACCGGGCATCCTAAGTGGCAAAATTTTTTTAAATTGTATTTCGACCCCTAATTTTTATTTTTATTTTTTTAAATATCTATAGAACCCAAATTTTCACATATTTTTTTCCAAAATTATTTTCAATTTCATACTCCATCAAATTTACTTCATTTTTACTCTAAATTAACATTAAAAAAATAATAAATTACATTTAAATTAATTTAATTTACATTAAATTTAAACTTGGGCGTTACGTAACAAATTTTAAATTTTATTAAAATTAATTTAATTTTAATTAATAAATATCTAATATTATATTTATAATGTTAATTTGTAGTCATTATAAAATATTATATTTAAATAATATTTTATTTTTATTAGTATTAAATTTTTTTATTAAAATATAAAATATAATTATAATTAAAGATCATCATTAAGGCAAGGGGCCGTCTAACTTTTTTTACTTTATCTCAAATAGTATAAATAAAAGTTCGTAATTAATGAGATATTAAACATGTGTGAATTGAATATTATAAACTCAATCCACACCTGTCTCACGAAATCATGTATGCTGTATATAATTAACAAAATTTTAATTTTAATTTTAATTAATAAGTATCTAATATTATATTTATAATGTTAATTTGTAGTCATTATAAAATATTATATTTAAATAATATTTTATTTTTATTAGTATTAATTTTTTTTATTAAAATATAAAATATAGTCATAATTAAATATCGTCATTAAGATAGCGGACCGTTTAACTTTTTTTAGTTTATCTCAAATAGTGTAAATAAAAGTTCGTAATTAATGAGATATTAAGTGTGTGCGGTTTGAAGGTAATAAACTCAATCTACACCTGTCCCACGAAATCATGTATGCTGTATATAATTAACAAATTTTTAATTTTAATTAATAAGTATCTAATATTATATTTATAATATTAATTTGTAATCATTATAAAATATCATATTTAAATAATATTTTATTTTTATTAGTGTTAAATTTTTTTATTAAAATATAAAATATAGTTATAATTAAAGATCGTCATTAAGGTAGGGGACCGTCTAACTTTTTTTAATTTATCTCAAATAGTATAAATAAAAGTTTGTAATTAATGAGATATTAAGCGTGTGTGGATTGAAGGTTATAAACTCAATCCACACCTGTCTCACGAAATCATGTATGCTGTATATAATTAACAAAATTTTAATTTTAATTAATAAGTATCTAATATTATATTTATAATGTTAATTTGTAGTCATTATAAAATATTATATTTAAATAATATTTTATTTTTATTAGTATTAATATTTTTATTAAAATATAAAATATAGTCATAATTAAAGTTCGTCATTAAGATAGGTGACCGTCTAACTTTTTTTACTTTATCTCAAATAGTGTAAATAAAAGTTCGTAATTAACGAGATATTAAGCGTGTGTGGATTGAAGGTTATAAACTCAATCCACACCTGTCCCACGAAATCATGTATGCTGTATATAATTAACAAAATTTTAATTTTAATTAATAAGTATCTAATATTATATTTATAATGTTAATTTGTAGTCATTATAAAATATTATATTTAAATAATATTTTATTTTTATTAGTATTAATATTTTTATTAAAATATAAAATATAGTCATAATTAAAGTTCGTCATTAAGATAGGTGACCGTCTAACTTTTTTTACTTTATCTCAAATAGTGTAAATAAAAGTTCGTAATTAACGAGATATTAAGCGTGTGCGGTTTGAAGATTATAAACCCAATCCACACCTGTCCCACGAAATCATATATGCTGTATATAATTAACAAATTTTTAATTTTAATTAATAAGTATCTAATATTATATTTATAATGTTAATTTGTAGTCATCATAAAATATCATATTTAAATAATATTTTACTTTTATTAGTGTTAAATATTTTTATTAAAATATAAAATATAGTTATAATTAAAGATCGTCATTAAGGTAGGGGACCGTCTAACTTTTTTTAATTTCTCTTAAATAGTGTAAATAAAAATTCATAATTAATGAGATATTAAGCATGTGTGGATTGAAGGTTATAGACCCAATCTATACCTGTCCCACGTATATAATTAACAAATTTTTAATTTTAATTAATAAATATTTAATATTATATTTATAATGTTAATTTGTAATTATTATAAAATATTTTATTTAAATAATATTTTATTTTTATTAGTGTTCAAATTTTTTATTAAAATATAAAATATAGTTATAATTAAATATCGTCATTAAGGCAAGGGACCGTCTAATTTTTTTTAATTTATCTCAAATAGTATAAATAAAAGTTCGTAATTAATGAGATATTAAGTGTGTGTAGATTGAAGGTTATAGACCCAATCCACACCTGTCCCACGAAATCATGTATGCTATATATAATTAATAAATTTTAAATTTTAATTAATAAGTATATAATATTATATTTATAATGTTAATTTGTAATTATTATAAAATATCATATTTAAATAATATTTTATTTTTATTAGTATTAAATTTTTTTTATTAAAATATAAAATATAGTTATAATTAAAGATCGTCATTAAGGTAGTGGACCATCTAACTTTTTTTAATTTATCTCAAATAGTGTAAATAAAAGTTTGTAATTAATGAGATATTAAGCATATGTAGATTGGAGGTCATAGACCAAATCTGCACGTGTCCCACGAAATCATGTATGTTGTATATAATTAATAAATTTTAAATTTTAATTAATAAGTATCTAATATTATATTTATAATGTTAGTTTGTAATCATTA
>NW_019014567.1:541719-566872 GCF_000150535.2 Carica papaya
AAAACGAAAAGCGAATAACTAAGTGTTCTAGGACAACCTTCACTAGCACTTGAAGGAAGTCCGGATAGTGAAATACGCACAACTTTCTTACTGATCAGGATCTAGATCTTGGTTCTCTTGATCTAAAATAGTTAATGAAAGAGTGAGCTACACTAACTTATTAAGAATATTACAGATATGAAAAACTAAAGATTGGTAAAAAAATAAAAAACAACTAATGAAACCTTTACTTTATTTACATACATTTAAAACTTGAAAATATTTTTTTAATACTTATCATAATGAGTTTTTCAAAAACAACCTACAAAAACTCATTTCCATATCATTTTTTACTTTTACGCATAAGAGAACAAGAAACAATAACTTTCCTTTTTTACCTGTTTACTGATATCCCTGGGCTCCATAGGGGTGTCTTCCCTACTCGTGAACCCAATATCCAGTTTTACAATTGACTGACCGTCCCCATACTATGTCCGATAATGAGTGTCAAACATTCCATCGCTTCGATACCTTATCCGGTATGAGGGTGAACCATATCTCCCAAACCTTCCCGGTAAGAAACTTTCCACTGCCGTCTGACTGAGGTAACGTTCACGGTAGATTCCTCATGTACCGGACTCATTCCTCCTTTCATTGGGTAACCAGCAAGTCCTTCACATACAGATTTTCATCAATAAATAACCAACAAACTCATACCAATATCTCATATCAAATTCACATATCAATTAAACTATATTCATACTGACGGTATATAACCAAAATAACCAGATAAGTTGATAAAACTATTGAACTATAAATTAAGAACATGTGTTATACGAAAATCAAGTAAGTAGTACAGTACAGGAAAATAAATAGGAAATCAAGACAATTGTGAACTAACCGGTTCCGACTCCACTAAAAACTTGTAATTATTTTTAAAATTTTCTAAATTTTTATAAAAATACAAAATTATACATCGTTAACCCTCAATTTATCGTAACGGAGAATATGGTGAGAGATCCTTATCCAGATCGGTGTTTGGAGACGTCAAACTATCTACTACGTCTTCTAATAGGTACCGAGTTCCCTGAATTTTTTATGTAGAATTCAAAACACTCGTTACATACCTAAAAATATCCCAAAAAATTAAAAATCAATGTTCAAAATTTATTCCAGCCAATTTTAGAGTTTTGGCATGGCGATGCCGCCGTGCTCCGGAGCCGGCTCTACCACCGACGGTGGTATTTTGCCTCGATTTGGCCTGGTTTGCCCGATTTTGGCTACATCTCTGTAGAAAAACATGTTAGAGAACTCGGTTGGCCAAAAAATAACAAAAAATTGAACTTACCGGGCAGGGGGATCTTCAAGTGCGGCGGCTCCGTCGTACTTCCTTCGCAGCTGAGGTTCTTTTTTCAACTACTTTACACAGAAAAGGACGGTGAACACAATTATCAAAAAATTACGTGAAACGAGAATCGGAAAGGGGCTCATCGGAGGAATTTTAGAGTTTTAGCAGGGGCAGCTCCGTCGGGCTTTGCCCACGGTTTCTGGCTCACTCACTGTTCCTCTTGCACTAATTTGGCCACAGCAGTACTCAGAATCAAATTTCGAACCGGTAAGAAAATTTTTTACATTTTTTGGCAGTCGACCTCCTTCTCCGGCTTCCAATTTTTCTTCTCCGGCAGGGGTTAGCGGCTAGGGTTTAGGTTCACGTGTGATGTGAAGTATTTATAACCATTTCGCGTTGATCTGGATCGTCCATCGCGATCGATTTTGTCTGTTCGATCGCGTTTAAGGAGGAAACAAATCTAAACTGTTCATTACGATTGATCTCAACCATTCGATCACACCTAAGGGAGAAACGAATCTAGCTGTTCACGCGCGCGGGATCGATCTTGGGCCGTCTGATGACGGGGCACGCGGATCGCTAGCATGACCTCCCTTGCGGCATCGACATCAACGCACCTTACCATGCAGGGCGTTTTTATTCATCGAGACTGTTGATTGCGTGGTTCTACGTGACTGAACTTTTTTTATTTACACTTCAACCCCTTATTTTCAATTTTTCTTTTAAAAATACAAAAACTTAAATTTTCACCAATTTTTTTCAAAATTGTTTTCAATCTCATTTTTAATTCATTTTTTATCAAAATTCTACTTAAATAAAAATAAAATAAATTAATCAATTATTTTAAATTAATAATTAAAAAATAAAAAAATTATTTCGTATCATTTTTCGAATATGGGTATTACACATTTTCAGTAAAAAATTGAAAAAAAAAAAACAAATATCCAAATTGTTTCGTGCATCTATCCAAGTTGTTTAATTACAGCAATAAAATATATATATATATATTTCATTCATGTTTTATGTCAGTATCGAATGGGGTATTGATTCCATCCTTAAAAGGGAATTTTTTTTGCTATTTTCCTGTTGAGTTCGGAGAAAATTATAATTCTCAAACTCTAATGAAGTACGAGCAATCCAATAACTTTCTAAGCATGATATTGTTTGAAGGATGTTATAATACTAAGAACTCATTTTAATTTAATCCAACAATTAATGTAGCCAATATCAATCAAATTGTATTAAAAAAACCAATAATCAATTCAGCATCATCAATTATCAGGCTTTTGATTTGGTTCGTGTATATCCAACACCTGCATTCTTGGGTTCAATCTTCTCTTCCACCTTCAATATTCCATAAAGCCTGGTATACATGCAGCTTGAGATACAGATATACCTTAGAAAGGCTAACTTTAGGTGCTGATCTGCAGGAGATAACTCAGAGCACTTGCTCATATCTGTGCAAAATCAACAGTTTATCATATCAGCAAACCCGGAACCCTACTGGCCGAGCTCTGACCAACAATTTACCAATGTATTAGACTAATTTGGGTACTTGCCTGAGGTATCAAATGTGCCAGATAACTAATCAAAATACTTTTTGTATAAAGCTCTAGAAATAACGAGAGCATCTCCTTTGGCCTTCACCGGATAAAGCTTATTTCCGGCTTGCCACTTGTTTGAAAAGGATATCCATTCTCTTCTCCACTCCTCCAACTTGAAGCTTTCATTTTTTGTCAGGCTTTCTGACAGATAAGTGAAATAGGTTGATGCTCGTGGCAGATAGTAGTCTCCTAGTAGGCCACTCCAAAATTTGTTTGCTAATCATGGACAAAGAAAAATTTAGCAGATAGTAGTTTTCTTTTCCTCTGTTATGTTAAAACGAATTCATTTATGCTAAATCAGTTTGCGTTCAGTTCTGTGTATGAATTGGCATCTTGTAAGCCTTCTTTTGTTGGGTGTTACAATTTCTTTTCTTATGCTTTCATTATTGTCTTTGATAAAGAAATTTGCATCACTTTTGTTCATACAAACTGCTTATGATGGTGATGTGATGGCATATATCATTTCCATAGTTCTTTGGTTGTCTAACACCTGTGAACAGGTGTCCCCAGATGAGATGGAAGTTTTTGAAGACATAAACTCTTTCTTACGGGGTGATGGAGAGAAGGAATCTGACACGATCACACCATTTCCTTTGCTCACGGAGAATGCAGTGGAGTCTTTAAGATACAGAGCTGAGGTAATTATTGTGTTTCATTTTTCTAAAGTTTCTTTTGTGTAATTTATAGTGACCTTTCAATAAATTCTATTAGATCCTGAACATGTAACCATAGGATAAAGCACTAAACATTTTATTGAACTTATTTGTACTTAGGAATTTTGTCCTCCAATCTGTCCTCTTTGTCTGAGAATAGAATTTTATTTTTCCTAGTAGAGAGAATGTTATGTTTTATTATTGAATAACCCAACCTTATAGGTACACAACTTTAGGAGCAAGGAAAAAAAAAACCTTAATGATTAACTACATCAGCCTACTCAAGAATATGCCATTTTTACAAATAAAGAAACAAATATATCACACAATATGCACTCTCCAATGCTTCCCCCCAAGGTGGTGAATGGACAATCTTGGTAACGATTGATTGAAGTGTCGGATTGCTTAAGCACTTAATGAGCATTTGCAAGTTGAGAGTAAGTGGGCGAGGGTTGCAGATCAAGCCATTATCTAGCTTTTATTTGATAAAGTATCTGTCAACTTTAATGTGTTTGGTCCTGTTATATTATACTAGATTATGAGCTATATTGATCATTGATTTGTCTCATGAGGACCTCCCACTTAATCTTTGGGTATTTGAAGATAATTTTTAACAGTAACAGCTCGCAGACCCTTTGTGTCATTGCTTGGAGATCTGATTATGCACTTGATCTTGCTACCATATTCTCTTACTTGATTCTCCATGTAATAAGTATTCCTTCAAAGAAAAATGCAAGAATATATGGTAGATTTTCTATCTACTACTGACCCAACATATTCAATATTAGTATGAGCTTTAAGTATCAGTCTGGTTTTCTTTTCAACTCTGATGGTCTTTCCTGAGTTCCATTAAAAAAGTGTAATACTTAATATGCTGCATGTCGGTGTAATTGTGCAAGAACTAACTTTTCAACACTTACCCCATATGGAAGTTCTGGTCTTCTATGTGAAAGATAAATAAGTCTCCGAACCAATATTTGACACATGCCCTTATTAACAGCAATATCTTCCTCTGCCGATCCTAGCTTGTGGTTGGGATTTGTTGGTTAACTGTTTTATTATTGCTCTGATACCATGTGAGAGAATAGAATGTTATGTTTTATTATTGAAATAACTCATTTCTATTTGTATACAAACTTTAGGAGCAAGAAAAAGAAACCCTAGTAAGTAATTAGATTTAGCCTATTCTTGGTGCACATGTATCTAACTTTGGGTCAAATGGCTGACAGATCATTGACTCCTGGAAATTGGATTTTGCAGGATGTTGCGAAGAGTGTGACAAAAATTGCTATTAGGGAATCACGAGCTCAGGATTTGAGAAATGAGATTCTCAACTCTGAAAAGTGAGTAGTTAATGACTTGTACATGTTTTTTTATTTCTCAGCGCCTCTTATTTAGAAATTCATAATCAGTTATGAGGATCAAATTAGTCTTTTTATCTAGTTCAAGGTTATTAATGAGAGCTTCTTTGTCTCGAAAGAAATGAGGGCTTGTAGTAGTGATTGGGGCACTTATTTTAGCTGTCGTTTGGCTTTTCTAGTCTCTCTCAATCTTAACTTGAATTTCTCACACTTGCAGTATAGTTATTTTGTTCTGATGACATTATTTTTTCCAGGTTGAAGGCTCATTTTGAAACTAACCCGAAGGATTTAGGTAATGAAAATTGACGATCGAACATCTCTGAATTCATTATTCTACTTAATTAACTTGTTAATTGTCATGGCAGTTCTTACAAGCTTTTTCTGGATTTCTATTTGAGCAGATCTATTAAAACACGATAAGGTTTTGAGCAAGAAGCCTCCTGCTCCTCACCTGCGTCATGTGCCTGACTACCTTGTTGACCCTAAAACTCAGGAAGCCAGCAAAATTGTTAAGCTTGCCAGAGCTGCAATGGGTCGTAATCGCTCTACTACTCGCCACGCATCAAGGAGAAGATCAAGAAAAAGTAGAGATCCTCTCAAGACATTCTCCGCCGATTTGTTTTTTAACTTAGAAGTTGCAAACCCATGTTGATTTCGTTTAATTGGATGAACTGGTTGTGATGCTAATATCCCTATCTTCTGTCTTGTCATGCCAGGCGCCTAAGAAAGGCCGCAGAAGTGGAACAGGAAAAGGTAAAGAGGCAGGTGATGGTTCGGGACTGTTTTGCCCCGATAATGCATCCTTGGCTAGTCTCTGTTCTTCTTTTCTGGTTAGTTGAGATTATAGGTGTTCATCAGTTTGAAATCCAATTGGAGTCTACTTTTTTTTCTTTTTCTTGCATACTTCAATTTCATGCTATAAATTGGATTGAAGTTTGATTTGGTCTGGATGGAAATTGATATCAGTTTGGATTAGACTGTTCCCAGTTCCCAGTATAGAAGTGGTTTTGTTTAATTATATTTTTTTTTTTCAAACAATATTTTTAATTAAATTTATTAAAAAATTAATAAAAATAAAAACAGATAATAAATTTATAAATTTTTGTCATTCATTAAGTTATATAATCATCTAATATAATTTATAATTAATTTTTTTTTTTCATATTTTTATGTTCAAAATTAATGTTTTTAATTTTATTTTTTATATACTTGTTTATAGGATTTTTTTAATCTTATAAAGAAAATATATACAAATTTTACTTTTCTGTTAATGTTTTTCTAAAAATACGCGAAAGTTAAAATCAAACATAATAGTGTTAGGTGAATCTCTTAACTAATGGATTAATCTTTGTAAATAATAATGTATAATATTAATAATTTATTATTTAAAAATTATATGAGTTCGAATTTGAATTTTACTGAAAACGTATAAAATTTATTATTTTTTAAAGTGTATTATGAATTAATAATTATCGAATTGTATCACTTGATTTAGTAAGTTTAAAATTTAATTCATTAATGTATCGGTGAAACTTCCGGGATCTTCACGAGTTATTATAATTTTAATTAAAAAAAATATTTTATAGCAGCTAATTTGTTTTAATAAATTTTTTTTTCATGCTTTATTGATTTTTTTAAACAAAATTACAAATTTGCCCTTGGTTCCATAATTTAGCCATCAGCTTCCAATAAATAATCCTTTTTTTTTTAATAATAATATTCTGTTAATTTATTTTATATTTTCTTACTTTAATTTTATTTTTATTTGAATTCCAATCAACTTACTAACTTGTTCTATTTTTAGGTTTTTACTTTTTTTTAAAACCAATTTCTTTTCTCTTCTTATTATTTTTTTTATTTTATGTTTTCATATTTTTCTTACTATAATTATATATTATCAAATAATCACACTTTTTAATTCTTACCCAATACCTCAAATTTTTCAAAAAAAATCAATAAGATAAAAATTTAATTTTTCTTAACTAAAATTATAAGTTCTTGTTCATTTTTTTTTTTTGTAAAGTTCAAAACTTTACTTCCTAATTATTTATTTGCCGGCCATGGAGTATGCTTCTGCGGCTTCATTCATCGGAGGGTGGCGTTTACTGTCATCAATCCTCGAACAATTCATTACTCATCATTGATCTTCCACAGTGCTTTCCATGTCTCTACAGAATCAAGCCATGTCTACTCTTGCTTCCATCTTCTTCATTTTGATTCTCACACAGTCTCTGCTACTATTATCACCGTTAGCTTCGTCAAGCCCAGAAACTATTAAGGGCTTACTTACCCGCTTAGATTCTCAAAAGTCATCTGCTTCAGTTCAAGAATCAGCTGCTAGAGGTGTTCTAAAGAGATTGCTACCCACCCATTTGAATAGCTTTGAGATTAACATTGTTTCCAAGGTATATTACTTCTCTCATTTTATTCTGCTCTTTTATAATTCCCGGATATTTTTGTGGGTCTTGTTTTGTTTTCTCAAAACTTCGTTTGGTTGCTGAGAAAGAGTGAGTAACTGAGATGTTATACCCATTTACCGTGAAGGGAAAAGCTCGTTTCAAGCTGGAGCCGACCCTGAACTTTCTGATACTAATATCATAATTCAGATACTATCCTCATCAGCTTAAGCGTCTGTTGAACTAAATAAATTATTTTAAAAATCTGAATTGAAGAAGCATAGATAGTGGATAATTAAACTTTATTTTAACCAGAAATGTGGTTAGGGAATTGAGAAAATGAAATATCATTACCATTAATTTCTTGGTTGGTGCTTCTGTGTTTTTTTATCAGTAACTGCTTCAACAAATTTTTAGCATAAGAAAGGGGTGTTTCTAGCATAACAAAGGTGTATTGAAATGCATAGTAGTTCCTTTATTCGTTACCAGACAGTCTCTATAGTTGATTTGTAATCATTGGTACTAAATTTTTTCACTTATGATATCAGGATGTTTGTGGTGGACACAGTTGCTTTTTGATAGAAAATTACCACAGTTCAAGCCAGAGTGGACCTCAGATAATGTATGTGGAGTTTTATACATGATGAAAAAAGATATTAGAGTTCCTTACTTTTTCTTCTTCAGTTATGAAATTGATCGCAAATGTTGTGGGCATGTTCAATTACAGAAAAAGTTCCTGCTAGTTGAATTCTTCTTGAAGTTTCTATCATTTGCATAAGTAACAAAATGGTGAGAGTTTTGGGGAATTAATTTCCAGTAGATTTGTGAATTAATTTCCAGTAGATTTGTGAATTATTTTCAATATATTTGAAAATTGATTGCGGCAGATTTGTTGACAGATTTGTTGAGAGATTTTGGGAAATTACTGTATAGATTCTGTATATAGTTCTAGGCAATGATAAGCTATAATTAGTTGTTAGTTTCCAAGTTTTGTGTACAAGATTACCTATAAAATGAAATCAAGTAAAGTTTTTCAATTAAATCCAAAGTTACTGAATTCAACATAGTATCAGAAGTTCAATTACGTTAGAAAGGAAAACAGGAGAACTCTTAGCTTGCAGCAACCATAATCACAGAGACTGTAATACCCGGGCCCTGAATTTGGCCCCGGATTAATTTTAAAGTTTAAAAAAAATGTTTAAAAATATAATTTTTATATTTGTTTAATGTAAAATTAGGAAAAAAATAGATTGATAATGAAATTGAAAACAATTTTAGAAAAAATGGGTGAAAATTTAGGTTCGAAAAGTATTTTTGAAAGAAAAATCAGAAACTGGGGATCAAAATGCAATTAAAAAAAATTGTACCACGTAGGACTGCTCAGTCAGCAGCCCCGACGAACCGGAACACACTGCGTGGCAGATACACTGACTCGGTGCCACGCGGGAGGCCACGCTGGCAATCCGTGTGCCCGCGATCGGACGATCCGGATACGTTCCCACGCGCGTAGACGGCCGGATCCGTTCCCTCTTCAGCCGCGATCGGATGGTCACGATTAAGCGTGATGAACGGTACAGATTCGTTCCTTCTTTAAAAGCGATCGTATGGTCGAGATTAAATCGTAATGAACGGTTCAGATTCATTTACTCTTTAAACGCGATCGGACAGTCTATATCAAATACCATGAATGACCTACATTTAAAAGAGACGGATATAAATATATCGCATCACACCGAACCCAAACCCTAGCCGCTAGCCTCCCGCCGGAGAAGAAGAACCAGTTGCCGGAGAAGGGAGCCCACCGCCGCGCCAGAACCACCTATGACCGCTAAAAAAGGTAAAAAACCGCTCGAAATTTAATTCCGAACACCTATTCCGATGGTCAAATCGGAGGAAAAAGAATGGTGGATGAGCCGGAAACCGCGGGTAAAGCCCAGTGGCGCTGCTGCGGGCAAAACCCGAAATCGCCTCCGATGAGCTTCTTGTTTTCCGTTTCGTGCGATTTTTCTACCATTGTGTTCACCAGTCTGTTTTCTACAAGTTAACCGAAGAAAAACACCCAGTCGCGAAAGTGAGCTGGCGGAGCCGCCGTATCAGAAAATTCCGCCGCCGGTAAGTTTTTGTTTTTTGACTTTTTGGGTCAACCGAAACCCATTAACGTGTCTTCTCGCAGGGATGAATATAAAACCGGCCGAAACCGGCCAAAACTGGCCGAAAACAGTCAGACCGAGGTAAACCGCCGCTACGGGCGGCAGTGTCGTCGTTGTCGGAGCACAGCGGTGCCGTCGTGCCAGAATTCTAAAATTAGTTAGAAAAGATTTTTAACATCAATTTTGAATTTTTTGGAGTATTTTTAGGTACGTGAAACGTGTTTTAATCTTCAAAGAAATATTAAGGAAACCTGAAGACCACTAGTAAACACAGCTGAAAGTTCGGTGTTTCGAACACCGATTCGAGTAAAAATCCCTCACCTTATTCTCTGTTATGGAATTGAAGCTTAATAATGGTAATATGGTATTTTGTGTAATTTAGAAAACTTTGAGAATACTTACAAGTTATCAATGGAGTCGGAAACCGGTTGGTTATTTATTTGTTGTCTTGTTTAATTAGTGGTTGAATTTACAGTTTTAAATATATGATGATATTCTGGAATGGTTAATTGATTCAATTGTGCTTTCTTGATATATATATATATTATTTGTCTTGCGTGATTACGATTGATTGTGACATTAGTAATTAATATGTAAACGGAAAATTGATTGATCATGTGAAGTAATGAATGGTAGTCTTACTGGATATTTTAGGAGATAGTGGACGAACCAGATACATAGGGAACCCTACTGTGAACGTTGTTTCATATCGGACGGGTATCGAGAATCGGTATTTTTGGCGCTCATACCGGACGGGATGTGGGGACAATCCGATTTATCCTCATACTGGACGGGGTATTGAGGGATGGTATTTTTGGCGCTCATATCGAACGGGGTATGGGGACAGCCAGTTAGTAGATAATGTTGAATATTGGTTCATGCATAGTGGGACATCTCTATGAGTCCCAGGGATACTAGTAGGCAAATAAAAATGGAAATTTATTGTTCTTACTCATTTGAATATGATATTGAAATGTTATTTGGGTTATTGTCTCTATAGGTCGATTTTGGAAATCTCGCAACAGTAAATACATGCAATAAATAGTATTTTTTATGATAAATAAATTTACTTAAATCAAGAGATCTATTGTTTATTTTTATGATTTTTATGATTTTTATCAACTTTCAGTTTATGTATCGGTGAGTAGTGTAATATTCTTATTGGGTTAGTGTAACTCACCATGTCATTAACTATTTCATATCAAGAGAACTAACACCCAGATCCCGATCAACAAAAGAGTTGTGAATAGTTCGCCACCCAGACTCATTCAAAAGCTAGTGAAGTTCGTTTTAAGATGCTCAATTGTTTACTTTCGTTTATTTGTTTGATTTTCGTTTGTTCTTTTAAAAGGAATATTCCCGTATCCTTATTGAGTATTATAAACTATTGTGTAATAAATGTAAACTCTAAAATTTATTATTTCACTTTCGCATTTAATTCATAACTTTATTTTCTTTTAAATTCTGAACTGTTACAGAAACACATAAAAGAAAAAAAAAACACAAAATTATGTCTGACATTACGTTTGAGTTCACACCTATTGGGACGTCCTCCATGATTAATGAACCTAAGACCAACCAGTTCTTGTAATTCCTATTCAATCCAGATCATGAAAATCTGGCTAAATGGAGACAACTTTCTGGGTTGGTCACAATTGAACAAGTATCCAAAAGGTTGAAGGTGACACTAATAGTACAGAAATTATAATGTTAGTGATACATATCAATTACAGTACAGATGAAAATTTTATCTCCTTACCCTCCACAAGCTGTGCGAGTTATCACATAGAGATTGGATCTCAAATGATTGAACCTTGTTGAGGAAAGACCTTTGGTGAAAATGACAGCTGACTTGTACTTTTTCTCGAACAAAATGAATGTTCAATATGCTTAGAATGGACATGATTGACTGGATTAAAGGTTATATAACTAGTGCTGATGGTATCACAAAACAAAATAGGAAACTTGGACGAAGCTAAATGAGGCACCTGCAGGATTTTCTATAAACCAAGATATATCATAAACTACCATAGAGATAATATGATATTCTACCTCAGCATTAGAGACGAAAAATTCTAACATACTTTTTGGAACATCAAAATATCAGATTGGTATTAAAAAATGCAATAACCCATGGTAGATCAATAGGAATCATGACGTCCCTGCCAATCTACATTCCAGGATTCTACAAAACACATAGGGGACTTAAAAATAAAGTTGAAGATCATACTGAATAATACGCTATATATGGTGTAATATAGATTTTACAGCTTGAAAGTGATTATCACAAGGCTCGTGCATATATTGGCAAACTTGATTGATAGCAAAAGCAATCTCAGGGTGTGTTAGGGTAAGATATTGTAAGGCTCCAACAATACTACGAGATGAAATAACTAAGTGTATAGTACTATATCCTTTACCAGTCTGACCATAGGACTGAACATAGTGCTTACGGGTTTACAATTCTCTATACCATGTTGATGCAATAAATCCATAGCATACTTGCTTTGGTCAATAAAAAATCGCTTCTTACTGTGAGAGACTTGAATATCAAAAGATAATGGAAGGTACCTAAATCGGTCACTAAAAATCCCTTTATAGGAAGAGAGTTTAGCAAGTTGTTGTCGAAACCTTTGAGCAACTAATCAGGCTTTAGAATGTTCCAAGGAATCATTGACTTCCTGTTTGACCTTATAGACCCAATGAAATTCACCAATATTAACACCAGGTGGTGGAGGTACAAGTTGCCACGTATTATTAGAAAGAAGAGCATCAATTCGGCTGCCATGACTTGTGTCTGTTGAGTGAAATTTGACAACTTGTGAATGGGATTTAAGTTCTCTACATAAATAAAGAAGCGATAGCAGTGGTAAGAAACTATCATTGATGTAGGCTTAAGATGACCTGTGCAGCTTCTTGTTAATATTGGATGAGAATGAGGAATAGAAAGACTTGAAGAAGTAAGCCCTAAAGCATTAGAGGTTACAACAACATTCGTGGCGGGTGATGTTTGAATGACAGTTTTCATCTTCCTGTAGAAGCATGTAATAAGAGGTTCTGATTTAGAGACGTCAATTGTGATGCTGGACAAGTTTTTGATGACTAGAGATGGCATACAACCTTAGGAGTAGAAGAGACCATGGGATTGAGAGGTGAGTCAAGGACAGTAGTTGATGATGAGGGTGAGAGAGCAATTAGTAGAAATATTGCTCACAAAGTACAACATTGTCAAAAATGATAACCTTTTGAGTCTCACCATTAAAGCGACAATAACTTTTGTAGATGTTTAAGGATCTAACAGAAACCCATTTTGTGGATCAAGGACCCAATTAATCAGTAGTATGAGAAAATAAGTTTGAGTAGCACGTGCAACCAAATACTTGCAAATGATCCTATGTAGACTACTTGTGATATAGAAGTTTAGACAGTTAAATTCTGAATAGAAGAGGAAGGCAACTTGTCACTAAGATAGACAACAGTCTTAGAAGCTTCTATCCATAAAATGGGTGGCAAAGGGGCTTGAAAAGGTAGTGTGCCGACTGTATTGGCAACAGTTTTGTGCGTACCTTCAGCCCTACAATTCTATGTGGAGTACAAGGAAATGATAGTCTGATATATATGCCACTGTTTGAGCAAAAGTCTCAAGTTAACACTAAATGATAGTCTGATATATATGCCACTATTTTGAGCAAAAGTCTCAAATTTAATGTTAAACAAATTTATCATTACCATCACAATGGTATTGTTTAATTTTGCACTAAGTGTGTACATAATTATAAAAGCTGACAAAAATATTGTAGTCTTGGGATTTTCCTTGTATGGGAAATACCCATATGAATTGAGAGTACCATACCAGAACATAATATCAACAGCTGGAAAATGAAAGAGTAGGAAAGGTCCAAACATCTAAATGTATTATTGAAAATAATTTATTAACATAAAAATACTAATTGACTTGTAAGTAATTTTATACATGGGTGACACCCCGTTGGTACTTATGAATTAATGAATGGTAGCTTATGTTTTCTCTTTTTGGTTTTTTCATTTTTGGATGGTAGCTTATCCTCCTGTAGGTTGTGATTACTCTTTAATTTTATAATATAATTCTTTCAAAAAAAATTTTATAATATAATTCTTTTTTCTTCTATATCAAAAAAATCATATATAACAGTACTACTAACTTAATCCATCTACTAACGTCTATCTCAAAAAAAATAAGTACTACTTAATCCAACTAACTTCTATCTAGCCCTTTTTTAATACATCTACTAACTTTTATCTCAAAAAAAAAAAAAACAGTACTACTTAATCCAACTTCCAATTTTAATGGAACAACTAAAATCTGCCTGTGGCATTGTTTCACATATCTATAACAATCTTCCTTCTAGAATATCATTTAGTTTCTTCAAGCTCATAATCTTACCATCTCCATGACACTGATGGTGGCTTGTGGTAGATATTTTGGTTCTTTACCTTTAAATTTCTAATGACTGTGCTTCTTTCAAGGTACCTATAAATCTGCATGCAATATACTCCATATCTTTTTTAACAGAAATCAAAGGTTCTCATTTTCTTTTATCATTGAAGGAAAGGAAAACAAGTTACATGCATGCTTTGTTAGTAAATTTTAACAGTGAATTTGGCAAATTCTTTCAGGATAAAAGGCACCACAGCAGTTGAAATTGCTTCTGGTCTTCACTGGTATTTGAAGTATTGGTGTGGTGCTCATGTTTCTTGGGACAAGACTGGTGGCGCTCAGATTGATTCTGTTCCCAAGCCAGGATCCATACCTTTCGTAAAAGATGAAGGCTTCATAATTCAACGACCAGTACCTTGGAATTATTACCAAAATGTTGTTACATCTAGTTGTAAGTACCGGATATTTGCTAATTTCTAGCAGTGGGGATTGGATTTTAGCAGTTGGTTCATCTAGCTTAGTAAGAGAATACTCCAATTTTTATTATATTGTACATTGTGGAGAAATTATAAATAGATATTTACAGAGATCCTTCTGTGGATTATATAGGAAACCAGCTTAGATAGGAAAATACTAGATGGAAAAGTACTCAGGTGAAAATTCTCTCTTCTATCACTGCTCAAGCTGGAGCATGCACGTGCTCTGCTTTTTAGAAATAAAACGACTAAAGATTTTCTGGACATATTAACTAGTTAGGTTGCAGACTTGACGAGTATTCCTAACCAATTGTAAGGGAGCTTTTCTTGAATAAAATTAAAGCCAATGTTAATATGTCTAGTTGATGCCGAATAGAAAACTCCTAAAATCAACATATTCCAACAATAGGAAATATGAAGCATTATCAACAAATGAGCATAAACATTTTGGAAAATTAACTAAAAGAAATATGAAGATTTAATCTCATTTTTTAAGTTAAAGTAAAAAGAATAGGAATATTTAGTTTCTTTTTCCAAGTTTTAGAAAGTTTCATAAAAAAGGAAAATAGAATGATTTGTTTTCCTATTTCTTAGATTTCTTATTTCTTTTGTCCTTTCTATTTAACTTATTTTCTTATTTACTAGGTTTTTTAGGTTTCTTATTTTTGGTTTATTTAGTGTCTATAAATAAGGTACTTAGTTTTGTTATTAGATAGATTATTTATAGTTATTAGTCAAGGGTTGAGATATTGCTTTGGTTATTTGAGATCCGAGATCTCCAAGTTTGGTTCTTAATAAAATTTAATTGAGTTTTGTATTCAACATCTCTTTGTCCTACGTCACTAGTCATCTCATGAAAAATTGGGTCCAGCACATTGTAAATTATTGTTTGGCTATTACATAATAACTCCATGTGTTGCTACTTTGGACAAGTGCTTTTGTGGAGCATAAGCCATAACTCAGTATTTTGACTTAACTCTAGATCTGGCAAATACAGTGCTTCTTGCTCTTCAAGACGCTATATTATGGCTCCTAAGAATACAGTTACCTGTATAGATCTCGGATTAAAGTGAAACCTGCTCATAAGAATAGAGTAACCTGTATATACCCCCAAAACAAGGTGTGCCCATTGCTTTTGTAGACTAATCTTCAACTTTGTGCACATTTGAGAAACCTTAAGATGTGCACAATTGCCTCCTGACGACTCTAGTCCGTGAAGAACATTCAACATCATAGCAAATGAACGTCTAGTCGAATCAATTAATGTAATTTAGAGTTGCAAATAGTTTTTTAGTGGTTGCCCGGATGCTCTTAAGATGGTGATGAGTAAGATGTTGAGTGATACATTCTTGCTACCTTTCACATAGTGTCTGTGAAATTAAGTTTTCTATGTAATGTCTCATCTTTTTGGTAGATTCATATGTTTGGTGGGATTGGCAAAGATGGGAGAAAGAGATAGACTGGATGGCTCTTCAAGGAATTAACCTGCCTCTGGCATTCACTGGGCAAGAAGCCATCTGGCAGAAGGTTTTCAAGGTGAACATATTATTATCTTCATTACTTTCTTGCATATTTTAAATCGACTGTGCTACCTTGCTGTTGCTTGAATCTTTTGTTAGAATGTCCTGATAAGTGAACAATTGCAAACATAAGATTCTAATTTATGTAAAACTGGATATACACTCATTTAGTATAGCAAAAAAGTTCCAAACATCTAAAGACTGCATCTGGAATGATGCAAAAACCATTCACTTTGGTTTCAGTTCCCAAATGGGATGATGCTTGGGTGTGAAACCATGTAACAAGAGAATAATAAATGGGATATCAGACCAGGGATATGAGCAATTTAAATTTTAAAACTACAGATTTAGAGGTGGGATTTTGTCTGCTTTCTTGAGCTTCTAAGACAGAGCTTCGACGTCCGAATTGTAAAGTGATCAATTGTCAAGTTTAGGTGCACCTAAGTTTGTTCAGTTGTTGGTTTCAGGTTGAAATGAGTGGTTCCACATATGCATAGCTTAATTTCTTCTCCTGGTTTATGTCATTGAACTTTAGGGATTCAATATTAGCAAGGAAGACTTACATGATTTTTTTGGTGGACCTGCTTTCCTTGCTTGGGCTCGCATGGGAAATTTACATCGGTAAGTGAGGTAATTTGCATTACTATAGCACATACTTTTTAAATATATATATGCTGTAAAATGGAAGAGGTTGGATTTAGACGATGTTAGTCTCAGACTTCTGATTTTTGTTGGTAAAGAGGAAAATTGTAGGTAAAGATGAAAAAGAATATGGAGTTAGTGAAGTATGGAAGATTTGCAAAATGGTCGGGATGCAGAATAAGATGATCATAATTTAGAGTAATTTAGTATTAAATTTTCTTTTGGTAATTGTTATTATTGTTCAGTATCTTTAGCTTATCTGGGCTATTCAGACGGACTTCTAAGTTGTAGATGCTTAGGTTATTAGGCAGATTTTAAGTTATAAGAAGCTGTTAGTTTTTTCCTTCATCATTTTAATGTTTTCCTTATTATTTTTAACTAATACGTAGATGAAGGACTGTAACTATCAAGAATAAAATGATAAACGATGATGGATTAAGAATTTCTCTTGTTAAATTTTCACAGAAAAAGACTGACATGCTGGAATGTCTAATATAAAAAGATCTCCCGTTCTTGTCAAGATAAATAACACCAAAATTGCCTCATGTAATTCTTTTGGCTTATGTGTATGGAAGAAGTACCAGAGCTTTTGAAAGGGGGTAGAGAGTGTGTTTCATTCCATTATGAACGGGTGATCACATACTCTTCTTTTGGTTTGATAAACAGCAAATATAGATGATAAGAAAGTTATTGAGTTTGTAGAATCTCCTTTTGACAAGTACCTCCATAATATGGCAAGAATGGAAATATAAATATGACTGATCAATCAACTTATTGTTTTGTCCTCTAAGAAAAAATCAACTTAACAAGAAAAAGGGCAGAATTTCATTTCTAGCTCATGTTGCTTTGAATTTTATGGCTGTGTCTATATACAATGTTTTAAAATGTTTTGCCAAGAACTGTGCTATTAGATTTTTACCCATGCAGAATAATGATTTTGTTGGCTGTTGTCGTTGCCATTTGCTTTTGCTTTACCAAGATATTTTTGTTTTCTCATAGGTGGGGTGGGCCCCTATCACAAAATTGGTTGGATCAGCAATTGCTTTTGCAGAAGAAGATTCTATCTCGGATGCTAGAGTTGGGCATGACACCAGGTACAGGAAATTACCTTACATTTCCCCCCGTTAATTGGCTCTTGAGCGCCACATTCTTTGGGATTTAAGTAGATTTACATTTCTCTTCTCCTCAATTTTTAGATTAAAAACTACGGTTCAAAGTGGTGGAATTCTCTCCTAAATTTCTAGCTAAATTTGATGATGATGAAACTGAAAAGTTTATCGTCTTTTGTTTTTTTCCAGTGCTTCCGTCGTTCTCTGGAAATGTTCCAGCAGCTTTAAGGAATACATTTCCTTCAGCAAAGATAACTAGACTTGGGGAATGGTATTTCACTTTACACGTGAATGTGAAATGTCATACACAGTCGTGTCATTGCATATGAACTCAAATGTTTTATTTCTTGTAATGTCAGTCAGGCTAAAATTTCTATTATTGTATCATGTGCATTAGGAAAAATATTAGTTGGATACTCGCTATTCTTCAGCTGGCTTAGAGTTCTATCTTGAAGTTTGAAAAGCTTTATAAGTTGAAGCATTCTTCTCACTGTTCCTTAATAGGAATACTGTGGATGGAGATCCTCGGTGGTGTTGTACTTACCTTCTTGATCCATCTGACCCTTTATTTGTTGAGATTGGGGAGGCTTTTATCAGGCAGCAAATAGAAGGTCTGTATTATATCTTAATTGCATATTGCCTGCAATCAACGAACCTCTTTTCAGTTGTGATGGAAATGAACTTTGCGCTTCTTGAGAAAGTAAAAGTTTTTGTAGTTGGGAAGGGGGACGTAGATGAAGTAAATGAAAAAAAAAAATTGAGTCATAAGGTGTGTTTGTGTGTATGTGTGAAACAACATATTGCACAGTTGAAAGACAAGGATCTTACAGGGAAAAAAATTTAGGAACAAATAATATTTCATTAGTGATGTAGAAAACAATAGAAAGTTATTATTACCTCTAAAATCATTCCCTTGTTACCGAGAATAATTTATTACCTCTAAGATCACTCACTCATTACCGAGAATAACTTCTAGGATTTTAGTACGAGAGGGATCGAACAATGTGTTAAAGAGTTTATGATCAGTAATTAGGTTAAAGGGTTTTAGGATAAAAGAAAACCCTAATTAATTGTCTATTTCCTTTTTTATTATAGAAACCTGCGTAATAGGGTCATGAAATCCAATAAAACACTCATTTAGTCATTCTTCACATGGTATTAGAATTCTAGGAAAAAAAACGTAATCCTCTTTTACAAATCTTAATCAACCTTCATTACCAAAATAAGTAAAAATCCCTAGAGGGCCAGCTTTTCATTGTCGACCACCACAACCTCAACTTCTGACCACCATAGACCTGTCACCAGCCACCAAGACTGGGCTCCAGCAACGCCACCACATCTCCTCCATGCTGCCATACTTGCTCTGCATGCAGCTATCCATGGCCATCATTTCCTGTAGCACACACCCTCGTTGCTGTCTCCCTGCAGCTATGTCCACAACCGCATGATTAATTGCTTAGCAAATATAAGTTGCATATTAAATTTGCTCTTGCTATGTCATTTAAAAATGCACAACCAGGATGCTTTATGTGCTTATATATGAATATGATATCTTGTTTTCCTGCCTATTGACCATTGCTATGATGTTGTATATATTTCAGAATATGGAGATGTTACTGACATATACAACTGGTAATTTTCTTTATTGACATGTGCATCTCTTCAATTCACCTCTGGAGTATCTAATTAGCGCCCGTCTCATATGACAGGCTTGTGCACTTAAAATTCTCTTATTAAGTGACCTATGTCATTTGTTGTGTCTATAGCTTATAGTATAATAGATAGATATTGTTTACTTAAAAAAAATAATAGATAGATATGGTCAACAATCTTCGGATGATAAAGGTAATGGGAAAACATTTAGTATTGGCTTAGCTTGTTTAGGTCAGAAGTTACTTGTAGCTAACATCTAAGAACTACAATATGCCTGCAAATTTCATTCCGATGGTCATCCTGTGTCAAAGCTTGGCCACTTATTCACATGGTCTTTTGAAGATGATAATGATAAGTACACTTTCGTTAGAGATACAGCTCATCTACTCTTTGAACCCAGAAGGGAGACACCCATTTGAAATTGATTATTAAGTGGAAACTTAACTTGCTATTTCATTTCTTTTACAGAATCTACTGTCGAGGTGTATGAAGTAAGAGTCAAATTTTTGAGAGTGGTTTTGCCCTGAGTTTTACTTTATAACAATTCATCTTAAAGTGAAAAAATAAATCCATCCCATAATCTGATATTTAATAATCAAAGGTATATATACAAGTCAATCTTTAGGTAGAATTAGTAGGATAAGAATGATATCTGTGTTACCCGAACTTAGAGTATATATCTTATTACCCCCCGCCCCACCCGCCCCCCACCCCCAATCAGAGCCTAAGGACACACACAAATTGGCTCGTAAAAATTGAATCATCTAGATGTCAAACCCTATGAAGACATCTACTAACTGACTTTTTTTGGAATGTACAAACATGTAGTTTGGAAAGAACCTCCTCTTGAACAAAATGGATATCCAGGGGAAGGAATAAATGATCAAGAATTTATATAGTGCACAATTATAGGGTTTTTTATCACATTAATTTATATTTAAAAAGTTAACTATATAGCATATTATCACATTACTTTAAAGAATAATATTATTGAAATTGTAAGCAGAACCACCTTTTGCAATTACTTGGTAATTTTTTGCCTCCTCTTTCAACATGTTCACTAACTTCTCGGTAGTGCCTAGTATGAATTAAATATATTTCAATTGGGAAAATGCAGTGATACATTCAATGAAAACAAACCACCTACAAATGATCCAGCATATATTTCATCACTTGGAGCTGCTGTATATAAAGCAATGTCCAAAGGTGATAAAGATGCTGTATGGTTAATGCAGGTATACTTTCTGATTCTCCAAATCCTCTTTATATATTTCCTTTTGTTTCTCTTCCGAATTCTCTTTCGTTTGAAAGAGGGTTGATATCTCCTGGGATCAGATTGATGATTTAATAATATTTATTTTTCATATTCAGTTCTTACTTAATGTATATACTCGAGAAGTCCTTGGACCAATCTCAGTTCCAGCACTGCAGGAAATTTGAAATGCTGGAAATGCCAATACAAAGAAAGATGTGCCCAACCTCCTCCCCCCTCCCAAACCCCAACTATCTTTGTAGTTTATACAACTGTATGTGTCAATCATTAGTAGTTGTACCATTTTAGTAGTGAAATATATATAAAAAAAATTGAAACAGAAAATGGCATTAAGGAGCAAACTACAGAAACCACTTTGAGTTTCCTTTTGTCCATTTAGAGCTTCTGGGGGATGAATGAGTTCATATGGGGAGTGACGAAGTTTGATCAAATCTGAAACCATAGGCTGCGTTGATGGAGGTTAAGGAACCATTTAATTTTTCTGAAGTAGGAACGTGTGCTTCTCTTTATGTTGATCAATCATCCATTGTCAATGTAGGGCTTTTGCGAATTAAGTTATTAGTTTTCCCGAAAGAGTTTATAGGGGCAGGTGAAACTTTAATTTTTACCTGGTAAGTATCCAGAATGTCTTTAAGAAATGAGGGATCATTGTAAAAATTTGTTGCATCATCAGATATTTTTTCTTGGTGAATGCCAACTTTTGGCATATAGGGTAACAGATGATTCTTGTTTGACATGTTTAGGTAATAAGTGCTGATGACCAGTATTCTTGGAAATAGTCTAGTATGTCAAAGCAACTGGTGTTGCTTTGATGGACACATTATTTTATGTCTTCATGACATACCTAACTTTCTTGGTAAATCTGCATAGCACAATCATTTAAATTCTTTTGGAGATACTCAACGAAGATCAAATATATTTATCCGAAGATTAAATTATGATGCATGTTCTTTCTGTATCCAAATTTTATACTTTCTATGTTCTTGATACCTTAAACCTTTATTAAGTTTGATTAAAGAAAAGAACCTTTGCTAGGTCTTTTGTTTTGTGGATATCATTGAATACTGAACAGCCAAAATTTCATTGTCATAAACTTTTCAGTTGTAGGTTCGCTCTACAAAATATGATTCCTGTCCATTTTCTGTCTGCTGGTATATAGAGCTATTCCTATTTGACTGTTCTATTAACTTGCAGGGGTGGCTCTTCTACTCAGACTCTGAATTCTGGAAGCCAAGTCAAATGAAAGTATGCCCTTTGATCAAATGAAGTTAGACACTTGGTTACTACCTTCTTCCATTATGTTAAGTATAAACATATACCAAACAGTTCTGAGGGTTAAAAAATTTTCTATTTTGAGAGAAGAGAAACAAAATTATTTTATGTTATTATTTAGGTTACGGACAACTACCCTTAATTTCTGAGTCATTCAGGATTGGAGTAGTAGATTGTTTGGCAATAACGTAAAAATTATTTGTTTCTAAACCAGTATTGTCATGTTTCCGAAGTCCAAATTACAAAAAGATTCAAATGGCAAATTACATCATCTTGGCCGCTGACAAACTTAAAAAAACGACTGGTTTCTGCTAAAGATTGTGTTTCCTTCCTCTTTTGATAAGAAAAGTATTATATATTAGTGCAGAGTGATGGATGTTGTTATGACAGACTACAGGTGCCTCCATCTCTGTACGGATAACTCAAGCTTTCTTGAAACTTAAAAGTTTCCAAAGCCTCCTTTTTGAAAAACAAATAATAAGAAAATTGTGTTTTCTGTCTCTGTCTCTTGCTCTCTTGTTGTGAGCATGTATGTGCCTGAAGTTTTAGTGCTTATTGCATTTGCAATTTAACATTATTGGTTGTTGCAAAATTATTCTTTCGAACAATGGCCTCACTTGTTTCTTGGCTTCTTATGAAATATGAGATATGTAAGGTAGTTCAAGTAGCCCAAATCCCTACTTTCTTTTATTTATTTATTGAGATGAATTTTCTACTTTGAAACTCAGAGGGAAAGGATGATGAACTAAATCTGTTGAGCAATGTAGTGAAAGGCTATTGGTTGATTAGGTGGAATTTTTTGGAAAGAAACTGACATTTTGTTAAAGAGAAATGGCATTTTGAGAAAATATTTTCATGACTTTATGGAACATTGTTATCATTTGCATTTGGGATGAATGAGTTCATAATCATGATTCTCCTCAGATATTTGCAAAATTATATAGCTAGAAGTTTCTGTAAAACTCATCCATATCTATAACCAGAAAATGCAAATTCTAGCATCAGCCATGGTTAAATTATTAATATATTTTACTATCTTCTGATGCTGTCTGCTTATTTTCATAAATAGTGACAGTTGATATTAAAGCTGGTGATATCTACAGGCACTTCTGCATTCTGTTCCATATGGGAAATTGGTAGTTCTTGATCTATTTGCTGACGTCAAACCATTATGGAAAATTTCCTCTCAGTTTTATGGTACTCCTTATATCTGGTATTAGTTTATTGCATTCTGCAATACCTCAAATATGTTTCTAGACAATATTTATATTCTTTCTTCCGGTTCTGTCTTCTTGAAGATTAATTTCTGTATTAATCGTTAACACGATAGTGCTCATCAGTATTGGTTGTAAATCAGGTGTCTGCTACATAATTTTGGAGGAAATATTGAAATGTATGGCCTATTGGATTCAGTTTCCTCAGGTCCAGTTGATTCACGCATCAGTAAAAATTCAACTATGGTAAGATCAGGATTTTATATATTGATATGCTATGCAGATGGACACACATGCATCCTAAACTCTTGGAACAGTTTTATATCTGTGGGTGTATATATGTATCCTCTACCTGCTAATCTTGCACCTGCAGGAAAAGGTGCATACAGCTCCACCATGATGTTGTGCAATCCCCATATCAAAACAAGTAGTACATATACTTTTGGAACAGTTGTCTTCTGACACCTAATGTTTTCCTTTCACGGTATACTTAATTACTTATAATCTGACTGAAGTGAAACAATTAAATGATTAATGTAGGTGGGTGTTGGCATGTGCATGGAAGGAATAGAGCAAAATCCAGTTGTATATGAGTTAATGTCTGAAATGGCATTTCGAAGTGAACAAGTGCAAGTTGTGGTAAATTCAATATTGTAACTGCATCTCAATGCTTTTTGTTGTTTTCCTGTTGTTTATATTGATTGGCATTTTCCTTTTTCCAGTTAGGATAGATGTTTATTTTGGCTCTATTTAACAAGTTCTTGTAAAGTGACTCCATCAAGGCTTGTATGATTCTGATTTAACTGTAGCTCCATTGCTACTGGGCACCAAATGACATCTGCTTTTACAAAATTTTCATTCAGAAAAAATATTTATTGCAGTCTGCATGCTCCGTAAGTGTTGTTTTCAGGAGGTAGTTAACGCTGGTGATTCCTAACTAATTGTCTATATTTCTTTGTCATCATTGAATGTTCTTGTCTTGGGAATGGATCATGTGGATTAAATCTTGAAGCAGATGTTATAGTTCCAGTTTCCGAAGTAAAGCAAATTGCCTAGGTTCAGCAGAGTAGGAATTTTTTTTATTAATAGATGGTAAAGTAGGCTTCTGTTGAGGGTCTCTAAGTTTTGTTGAAATATTTAAAACAAGATTGACAATGATCTGAACAATTTTGTAGGAATGGCTGAAGGCTTATGCACAGAGACGGTATGGTAAAGCCGTGGATCAACTTCAAGCAGCATGGGAAGTTCTTTATCACACAGTTTACAATTGTACAGATGGAATTGCTGTATGTTTCTCTAAAATTATTGAGCTGCAAAGTCTTCATCTTATACCCTTTACAATTGTACAGATGGATTTGCTAGATGATTGTCAATCTTAATATAGGTTCTTTGAAAAAGTGTAAAGAGTTGGTAGTGGAAAATGCTAATCTTCTTATTTGAAAAAAAAAAAAAAAAGATATCCCATGCGGCTGCAATAGGCTCCATGCTGAAGTGATGTATGTTGATAATTTGTTGAATTGCATTGTCACAGTAAATCTTTGGCTAACTGCTTATAAGTCTTTGTAATTTTGCAGGACCATAACAAAGATTTCATAGTTCAGTTTCCAGATTGGGATCCATCACTAGGATCCTGGTCAGACAACTCAAAACAATCCCAGATGCATAAGCTCCCCACACTCTCTGGAACTAGAAGGTTTATGTTCCAACAAACCGACCCTAATTTACCTCAGGCACATTTATGGTATTCTACTGAAAAAGTGATCAAAGCTTTGAAACTGTTTCTTGATGCTGGAAATGATCTTGCGGGGAGTCTTACATATAGGTATATATGATGTCAAAACTAATATACAACTTATATTTTTTCTTCTAGGATCTAGGACTATAAGGTTTTCTGATAAATTGAAACATTTTAGTTTTCATTTCCTAAACTTTGATATCTTGTTCATGTGTCTATTTATGAAAACATGCATTGTGGTATGTAATTGTGGAGTAATCAAATATGAATAAAAACAGTTTTTTCAGGAAACACTAAATGAACCTTTTTGTTATTTTCAAACTTCATCTTCTTTTTTTATGTATTTTTTAA
>NW_019014567.1:567054-578604 GCF_000150535.2 Carica papaya
CATCTCTAGTTCACTTATGTGTGAAGTCTGACTGGAGGAACTTCCCCCCTTTCCATATTTGATAATTGAAAATGTGAGCCAAACAAGAATGCTACTATGCATTGAATAGTAATTAATTGTGAGAGTTTACTTTATTGACAGACTATATTCTGTTAATCATAAGCTCATAACTTCGTAAAAGAATGCCATTTTAAAGTGCACCAACGATTTTGATTTTTAACCAAAAAAAGCAGAATCAAAGATAGATATCAGATAAAAAAATGTGGCCCAGTTCTAAAGCTTTACATTGGAGTATCATAACTTCAAAAGCAAATCATAGCAACCCAAATACCAAGCTCTAATATTCGAACCTCCATCTACCTTTACTAAATTCTTTCAGCCTTGTGAAAATGGTGGCATACATGATACCCTTTCTATAGCTTTTAGGTTGCTCATGCTTCACACGACAAATTTCATTCTCTTTCCTTATTTTGCTGGTTATATGGATGATAATTTTATATGTTTCATGACTCTAATGGGAAGAAAGAAAGAGTAAAAGAGCAGCACTAGATAATGAGACACAAATGATGTCTATTTGTTGTTGTCCTATTTACAGGTATGACTTGGTTGACTTGACACGGCAAGTGCTATCGAAGCTTTCAAACCAAGTTTATATGGATGCAGTGACTGCTTTTCGAATGAAGCATGTCAAAGCTTTTAACCTTCACAGCCAAAAATTTCTTCAGCTCATAAAGGATATTGAAGTTCTTCTTGCTTCTGATGATAATTTCTTACTTGGGACGTGGCTTGAAAGTGCAAAAAAGCTGACAGTGAATTCTTGGGAGAGGAAGCAGGTAAGAACAATATTTCCGTAACTGATACTTGATGCTTCGGATATTTGACAGTGCAATAACTTGTCCAGTTATATTTTCCCCAGAAAAAACCTGTACTTTTTTAAGTGTTGGGCTCAGCTGCCAGAATTACCTGTTATTAGTACATGGTGGGGTGCATTTATCTGTTTTGTTTTCACTATCAAATTCCAATTGAATTATTTTCACCCAAAAAGAGAAAAGAATTAAACAGAAGATTTCTTGTCTTTCAGTCTACACACATTCTTAAGTTGGCCTCGTCTCTGTGGAGCACATTTTAAGCTAAGGTTGAACTATACCATTCCTTGATTGTGTCTTGAAGATACGGGTATTGCTAACTCTCTCGGAAAGATTCAAGTACTGATAATAAACTTGTAAAGAGAAATCCAGGCTGAATTTGGTATTTAACAAACATTTATCTGAATGGATTAAAATCAACTGGATTTTGGATGTAAGGTACTCATAGATTGCTTATTCATCATTCAGTAAAGGATGACAGACAGCTTGATTCTTCTTCTATTTAATTTTTTTTTCTTTTTTCATTTCAGTACGAGTGGAATGCTAGAACACAACTGACAATGTGGTTTGATAACACAAAAACTAATCAGAGCAGGCTACATGATTATGGTAATTTTCCTAATTAAGAGCTGTTAATTGACACTTCTTCACTAGTAAGGCTAAATTTTTCTTTGTCCATGATTAGCAAACAAATTTTGGAGTGGCCTACTAGAAGACTACTATCTGCCACGAGCATCAACCTATTTCACTTATCTGTCAGAAAGCCTGACAAAAAATGAAAGCTTCAAGTTGGAGGAGTGGAGAAGAGAATGGATATCCTTTTCAAACAAGTGGCAAGCCGGAAATAAGCTTTATCCGGTGAAGGCCAAAGGAGATGCTCTCGTTATTTCTAGAGCTTTATACAAAAAGTATTTTGATTAGTTATCTGGCACATTTGATACCTCAGGCAAGTACCCAAATTAGTCTAATACATTGGTAAATTGTTGGTCAGAGCTCGGCCAGTAGGGTTCCGGGTTTGCTGATATGATAAACTGTTGATTTTGCACAGATATGAGCAAGTGCTCTGAGTTATCTCCTGCAGATCAGCACCTGAAGTTAGCCTTTCTAAGGTATATCTGTATCTCAAGCTGCATGTATACCAGGCTTTATGGAATATTGAAGGTTGAAGAGAAGATTGAACCCAAGAATGCAGGTGTTGGATATACACGAACCAAATCAAAAGCCTGATAATTGATGATGCTGAATTGATTATTTGTTTTTTTAATACAATTTGATTGATATTGGCGACATTAATTGTTGGATTAAATTAAAATGAGTTCTTAGTATTATAACATCCTTCAAACAATATCATGCTTAGAAAGTTATTGGATTGCTCGTACTTCATTAGAGTTTGAGAATTATAATTTTCTCCCAACTCAACAGGAAAATAGCAAAAAAAATCCCCTTTTAAGGATGGAATCAATACCCCAATCGATACTGACATAAAACATAAATGAAATATATATATTTTATTGCTGTAATTAAACAACTTGGATAGATGCACGAAACAATTTGGATATTTGTTTTTTTTTCAATTTTTTACTGAAAATGTGTAATATCCATATTCGAAAAATGATACGAAATAAATTTTTTATTTTTTAATTATTAATTTAAAATAATTGATTAATTTATTTTATTTTTATTTAAGTAGAATTTTTATAAAAAATGAATTAAAAACGAGATTGAAAATAATTTTGAAAAAAATTAGTGAAAATTTAAGTTTTTGTATTTTTAAAAGAAAAATTGAAAATAAGGGGTTGAAGTGTAAATAGAAAAAGTTCAGTCATGTAGAACCACGCAATCAACAGTCTCGACGAATAAAAACGCGCTGCATGGTAAGGTGCGTTGATGTCGATGCCACACGGGAGGTCATGCTGGCGATCCGCGTGCCCCGTCATCAGACGACCCAAGATCGATCCCGCCCGCGTGAACAGCTAGACTCGTTTCTCCCTTAGGTGTGATCGGACGGTTGAGATCAATCGTAATGAACAGTTCAGATTCGTTTCCTCCTTAAACGCGATCGAACGGACAAAATCGATCGCGATGGACGATCCAGATCAACGCGAAATGGTTATAAATACTTCGCATCACACGTGAACCTAAACCCTAACCGCTAACCCCTGCCAGAGAAGAAAAATTGGAAGCCGGAGAAGAAGGTCGACTGCCAAAAAAGGTAGAAAATTTCCTTACCGGTTCGAAATTTGATTCTAAGTACTGTTGTGGCCAAATTAGTGCAAGAGAAACAGTGAGTGAGCCAGAAACCGTGGGCAAAGCCCGACGAAGCTGCCCCTGTTAAAACTCTAAAATTCCTCCGATGAACCCCTTTCCGATTCTCGTTTCACGTAATTTTTTGATAATTGTGTTTACCGTCCTTTTCTGTGTAAAGTAGTTGAAAAAAGAACCTCAGCTGCGAAGGAAGTACGACGGAGCCGCCACACCTGAAGATCTCCCTGCCCGGTAAGTTCAATTTTTTTTGTATTTTTTGGCCAACCGAGTTCTCTAACATGTTTTTCTACAGAGATGTAGCCAAAATCGGGCAAACCAGGCCAAGTCGAGGTAAAATACCACCGTTGGTGGTGGAGCCGGCGCCGGAGCACGGCGGCATCGCCATGCCAAAACTCTAAAATTGGCTTGAATAAATTTTGAACATTGATTTTTAATTTTTTGGGATATTTTTAGGTATGTGACGAGTGTTTTGAATTTTATATAAAAAATTCAGGAAACTCGGTACCTATTAGAAGGCGTAGTAGATAGGTTGACGTCTCCAAACACCGATCTGAATAAGGATCTCTCACCCTATTCTCCGTTACGATAAATTGAGGGTTAACGATGTATAATTTTGTATTTTTATAAAAATTTAGAAAATTTTAAAAATAATTACAGGTTATTAGTGGAGTCGGAACCGGTTAGTTCATAATTGTCTTGATTTCCTGTTTATTTTCCTGTACTGTACTACTTGCTTGATTTTCGTATAGCACATGTTCTTAATTTATAGTTCAATAATTTTATCAACTTATCTGGTTATTTTGGTTATATACCGTCAGTATGAATATAGTTTAATTGATATGTGAATTTGATATGAGATATTGGTATGAGTTTGTTGGTTATTTATTGATGAAAATCTGTATGTGAAGGACTTGCTGGTTACCCAATGAAAGGAGGAATGAGTCCGGTACATGAGGAATCTACCGTGAACGTTACCTCAGTCAGACGGCAGTGGAAAGTTTCTTACCGGGAAGGTTTGGGAGATATGGTTCACCCTCATACCGGATAAGGTATCGAAGCGATGGAATGTTTGACACTCATTATCGGACATAGTATGGGGACGGTCAGTCAATTGTAAAACTGGATATTGGGTTCACGAGTAGGGAAGACACCCCTATGGAGCCCAGGGATATCAGTAAACAGGTAAAAAAGGAAAGTTATTGTTTCTTGTTCTCTTATGCGTAAAAGTAAAAAATGATATGGAAATGAGTTTTTGTAGGTTGTTTTTGAAAAACTCATTATGATAAGTATTAAAAAAATATTTTCAAGTTTTAAATGTATGTAAATAAAGTAAAGGTTTCATTAGTTGTTTTTTATTTTTTTACCAATCTTTAGTTTTTCATATCTGTAATATTCTTAATAAGTTAGTGTAGCTCACTCTTTCATTAACTATTTTAGATCAAGAGAACCAAGATCTAGATCCTGATCAGTAAGAAAGTTGTGCGTATTTCACTATCCGGACTTCCTTCAAGTGCTAGTGAAGGTTGTCCTAGAACACTTAGTTATTCGCTTTTCGTTTTATTTCTTTAATTTCTATTTGTCTTTTAGAAGAGACATTCTCGTAACTCTATTGGGCATTTAAAATTATTGTGTAAAGAATGTAAACTCTAACTCTATTAATCGCTTTCGCATTTAATCTATGAATTTATTTTTTCTTAAATTCTGAGCGTCTACAATGGTATTAGAGTCGCGTTTCTCGGAACCATTCCTTACATAAAAACTTAAAAATACTAAAATACAAACTATCACTCTTAAGCATTCGTTGTAAAAAGTAAGTACAAGGGCATGAAGAGATGAGGACCCCTACTGAACAAAGCAGCTTGAGATGGGTCGTTTCGAGAAGATGTTGATGGCTCTTCGAGATGTTAGAGACTCATCTCTATCCAACAAGCCATGAAAGAGATGAGGGAGCTGTCTAACCATTCACCACTGTTTCAGTATGAGTCACCCCTACAACGAGAGGATTTAGTGTCATCTCGATACAACCCTACCCCTCCACCGTATCATCCTACATTGCCACAGTACAATTCGGTGCCCCACCATACAACTAGGTGTCACCACAGGGTCACCAGGTCCCTCCGCAACATAATCCAAGTCCTCTTCAACAAAACTTGCAAGCACTGCAGCAAGGACCATGGGGACCGGCCATACTATCGCCTCAACAAAATCTACCGCATCTGCAGAAGTGCCCAGCACTACACGAGAGAGGGTCTACAGAATCAAAAATCAGGCCAGATCTCCAGTTTATGGCATAATCTATACCCTCACCCAGTAAAATACTGAAGTCAACCCAGGCGTGATACAAAACAAGTGATTCCTATGGTCCGAGATTCTCCAGATATGTTATCTGATGAAATATCAAGATTGCCAGTGGATAGGGAAGTTGAATTTACCGTAGATCTTTAATGCAGCATTCAACTAAGTCTCAATCACCCCTTACCGAATGAGCCATGTTGAGATGAAAGAACTGAGAAAACAGATCAATAAATTGCAGGATAGTGGATTCATCCGATATAGTGTGTCTCCTTGGGGTGTTGGAGTCATATTTGCAAGAGAATGGGATGGGATGTAAGATTATATATTGACTATAGGAGATTGAACAATGTCATGATAAAGAATAAGTACATCTTCCCTAAAATTGATGACCTTTTTGACCAGTTACAGGGTATCCAAGTCTTCTCCAAAATAGATTTGCATTTAGGTTACCACCAAGTAAAGATCAGAGCATAGAACATTATCAAGATAGGTTTTAGAACCAGGTACAGATATTATGAGTTCCTAGTCATGTCCTTTGAACTAATCAACGCACCAGCCATTATTATGAACTTGATGAATAAGGTTTTTAGACAATTCTTGGATTAGTTCGTCATTATATTTATCGATAATATCCTACTCTATTCAAAGAACAAAGAGGAATACGCTCACCACCTTACTCAAGTTTTGCAGGTCCTTAAGGAGAAGAAATTGTATGCAAAATTGAGTAAGTGTTGGTTCTGGCTCCATCAGACTATCTTTCTAGAACACATCATATCAAAGGATAGAGTATCAGTGAATCCCGAAAAAGCTGAGGCAATGCTCAGATAGGAGAAATTGGTCACGGTTAAGGAGATTCGTAGCTTTTGAGAATGACATGGTATTACTGTAGGTTTGTAAAAAGATTTTCCAACCTAACCACTCCTTTGACCCGGCTCATAAAGAAGAACGTTAAATTTGAATGGAATATGGACTGCAAAAGGAGTTTTACAGAACTCAAGAAACAGTTGACTACTGAACCCGTGTTGGTCTTACCGAGTGGAACATGTGGATATACAGTGTATAGTGATGCCTCTGACCTGGGATTGGGTTGTGTTCTGATGCAGCATGGTAAGATCATAGCTTATAGGTTCACACAGTTGAAGAGTCATTAGAAAAATTACCCCACTCACGACTTGAAACTTGTCGCTATTATCCACGCTTTGAAGACTTAGCGTCACTACTTGTATGGGGAGACTTTTGATATTTTTACTGATCATAAGAGTTTGAAGTACATATTCACTCAGAACAATTTGAACATGCATCAGAGATGTTGGATAGAGCTCCTCAAGGATTATTATTGTAATATCTTGTATCATCCGGGTAAAGGCAATATAGTAGCTGACGCGTTTAGCAGAAAAAGTACAGGTATGTTAGCTCATATAATGGTTTATGAATCGCACAACATATGTGATTTCAGGACTTAAAGAGAGTTGCATGTTTGGCCCACCTGGCTGTCCAACCCTAATTGATTCAGAGAATAAGATAAATCCAATCAACCAATTCCATCATAGTCGTCCTCAAGAAAGATGCAGAACATGGAGTACATCCAAAATTTCGAGTCTCTGCCGATATATTGCTCAGGTTTCAGGACAAGTGTGTTTCAAATGACTGTAAACTAAAAAGGAATATCATGACGGAGGTTCACAGTTTTAAGTTCGTCATATATCCTGAAAGTACTAAAATGTATAAAAGTATGTGACCCCAGTTTTGGTAGAGTAGGATGAAAAGAAAGGTAGCTGACTTTGTTTCCAAGTGTCTAGTATGACAATAGGTTAAGGCAGAGCATCAACATCCAGGCGGGTTACTTCAGCCATTACCGATCCTAGAGTGGAAGCGATAACATATCACAATAGATTTCGTAACAGGGTTACCTCAGGCACATTCAGGACATGATGTCATTTTAGTAATTATCGACCGGCTCACCAAGTCTTCTCACTTTTTAACTATCAAGATGACCGACCCCTGAGACAGTTAGTAAGAATGTATATCCAAGAGATAGTCAGGTTATATTGAGTTCCAGTGTTAGTGGTATCCGACAGAGACCCTAGGTTCATTTCTCGATTTTGGTCTAGTTTTCAGCAAGTCATAAGAACGAAACTGTTCCTTAACACCGCATTCCACTCTCAAACCGATGGACAATCAGAGAGGATGATTCGCACACTAGAGGATATACTCTGATCTTATGTTCTAAACTTTGGGGGTCATTAGGATGATTATCCACTCTGATAGAGTTCGCCTATAATAACAGCTATCAAGCAAATATTGGTATAGCTCCGTACGAGATATTGTATGGCTGCCCATGCAAATCGTGAATCTGTTGGGAAGAGGTGGGTGAAAGAAAATTATTCGACTCAAATCTTGTAGAGGAGACTACATCCAAAATAGTTAAGATTAGAAAGAACATACAGACAGCTAAGAGCAGATAGAAAAATTATGCAGACTCCCATATGAGGGATTTGGAATTTGAGAAAGGTAACTGAGTGTTTTTTAAGGTCACTCCTTTTAAAAAGATCTCTAGGTTTGGTAAGAGAAAAAAATTAAATCTCCGGTTTATCGGACCATTTGAAATCTTAGACCAGATTGGTACAACTACCTACAAACTTTCACTACCTCCAGAGCTATTTAGGGTTCATAATGTGTTTCATGTATTTATGTTACGCAAGTACAACTCGAACCCCTCACACATCTTGTCTCACAAGGGCCTTTTACTCCAAGAAGATCTATCATATGAGGAGGTACTGGTAGACATTGTAAACTGAAAGAGTAGAGTACTTCGCAACTGAGAAATTTCATTCATCAAGGTCCTATGGCATAACCATACACAGAAAAAGGTCACTTGGGAACTAGAATCAAGCTTCCGGACCCAATATCCCAAATTATTCGACTGAATAAGAGAGTGACCAATTTGAGGAACTAAATTTTATGAAGGAGGAACAATTGTAATACATGGGTCCAAGAAACGACCCGAGATAAATTTTTTATTTTTTGCTTATTAATTTAAAATAATCGATTATTTTATTTTATTTTTATATAGAGAAATTTCGGCCATGTAGGACAACCAGTCAGCAGCCTCGACGAACCGTAATACGCCACGTGGCAAGTCGCACTAACATCGGTGCCACGCGAGAGGCCATGTTGGCGATCCGCGTACCCTGCGATCAAAAGGCCCATAATTGATATCGCACCTATGGACAACCCGAATTTCTTTCTCTCTTAGGCACAATCAGACGGTTGAGATTAATCACGATGAACGGTTCAGATTCATTTCTTCCTTAGGCACGATCAGACAAATGAGATCGATCGTGATGGATGACCTAGATCAGTGCGGGATGGTTACAAATACTTCGCATGACACGGGAACTTAAACTCTAGCTATCAGCTGCTACCAAAGAAAAAGAACCAGACACTAGAGAAAGAGACCGACTGCTGACCGCTGCCGCACCAGAGCTACCGCCGACCACCAAAAAAGGTAAAAATTTCTCATACTTTCTCGAAATTCAATTTCGAGTGCCCCTATGGCCAAATCGAAGTAAGAGGGACGGCGAGTGAGCCGAAAACTGCAGGTAAAGTCCGACAGAGCAGCCGTAGCTAAAACCCCAAAATTTCTCCGATGAGCTCCTTTTCGATTCTCGTTTTGCGTGATTTTTTTATCATTGTGTTTATCATCCTTTTCTGTGCAGGATAGGCAAAGAAAGAATCTTAGCTGCAAAGGAGGACCCGTGGAGCTGCCGCACTCAGAGGTTTGCCCCGCCGGTAGGTTGGATTTTTTTGTGATTTTTCAGCCAACTAAGGCTCCTAACGTGTTTTTCTGTAAAGATACAGCAAAAACCGACCTGGCTGAGGCGAACCACCGCCGTGGACGACAGAGCTGGCGTTGGAGCACGGCAGTGCCAGAACTCCAAAATTGGTCGGAATGAGTTTTGAACACTTATTTTGGATTTTTGGTATATTTTTAGGTATATGACGGGTGTTTTAAATTCTACATGAAATATTCAGGGAACTCGGTACATGTTAGGAGGCGTAGTAGACAGGTCAATGTCTCAAAATACCAATCCGGATAAGGATCTCTCACCCTATTCTCCGTTACAGTAAATTGAAACTTAACTATGTATAATTTTATATTTTTCTGAAAAATTAGAAAATTCTAAAAATAATTACAGATTACTAGTGGAGCCGAAATCGGTTAATTCACAATTGTCTTGATTTTCTGTTTATTTTTATGTACTGTCTTACTTGTTTGATTTTTATATAATACATGTTCTTAACTTATAATTCAATAATCTTATCAACTTATCTAGTTATTTTAGTTATATACTGTCAGTATGAATGTAGTTTAATTATTCTGTGAATATGATATGAGATATTAGTATGAGTTTATTAATTGTTTGTTGATAAAAATCTGTATGCAAAAGACTTGCTGGTTACCCAGGAAAATGGCAAACGGGTCCGGTACATAGGGAATTCTATCATGAACGTTACCTCAATCGGACGGGGCTCGAAAGTCCCTTACCGAAAATATTTAGAAGATATAGTTTACTCTCATATTGGATGAGATATCGAAGCAATAGAATGTTTGGCACCCATTACCGAATGGGATACAAGGACGACCGGTTAATTGTAAAATTAGATATTGAGTTCGAGAGTACGGGGGGACATTCCTATGGATCCCCAATGGTACCAGTAAGTAGGTAAGAAATGAAAGTTATTGTGCTCGTTTTTTATGCGTAAAAGTGAAAAGTGATATGAATATGAGTCTCCATAAGTTGTTTTTGAAAAACTCGTTATGGTAAATATTAAACAAATATTTTCAAATTTTAAATGTATTTAAATAAAATAAATGTTCAATTAGTTATTTTTCTGATTTTTTTACTAATTTTCAATTTTTCATATTTGTGATTAGTGTGATATTCTTACTGGGTTAGTGTAATTCACCATTTCATTAACTATTTCAAATCAAGATGACTAAGATCCAGATCCCGATCAGCAAAAAAGTTGTGAGTTGTTCACTATCTGGACTCTTTTCAAGTGCTAGTGAAGGTTGTTCTAAAATGTTTAGTTATTCTCTTTTCATTTTATTTCTTTAATTTCTGTTTATATTTTAAAATAGACATTTCCTAACTCTATTGAGAATTCAAAATTATTGTGTAAGGAATGTAAAACCTGACTCTATTAATCGTTTCTGCATTTAATTTATCAATTTATTTCGCCTTAAGTTCCGGGCATCTGCAAAATGTATAATTAAGACTGATTAAAGGTATTTAATGCTTACATTGTCTTTATAAATTAAGGGCACTAAGGATGAAGAGTAGTAAATGGAATGGTGAATACCAATCGGTCTAATCCATAAAATTACTTAGAGAGTTTCATACTATCAAGAAAAAGTATGAGAACAATATGGGTTTTCCAAATCATGTGGAATAAAATTGTGTAATAGCTAGATATAAATAGACATAGCATTTTATACTTCATTAATTAATAATTTAACAAATGTTAGTATTGAATATATGTGTATATATATATATAGATATATGTGCAATACTACTTTCATGAAATAATTTGCTTGGTATTAAAATCTTGAAGATCCAAAATTATGATAAAAATTATAAGAATAAATTATGAGTAAAATCTTGGAACAATGGGAAGCCAAGAAAAAGTACAAGTACTAAAAAAAGGTAAGGTATTAGAAAAAGAAACAAGATAAGAATAATTTGTATAGGTTGGTGGGTAGGGAAGAATAGTAAGGTGTATGTATGGGTTTTCTGTATTTGACCAAAATCTACGCTACTTTGCTTGGTAGAATCACAAGAGTTTTGTATAACTTCCCATCAATCAATGAATCATTTTCAACACACAAAAAATTTTTTCCCAAAAATTCTGTGGTCAGTTTCAAATTTGAATTATTAATTTTATTTTGTTTGAATTAAATTTTGTGTAAATTATTTAAAATATAACTAAAGGATTACATCTATAGAAGTGACCCAAAGTAATCACTTGACCAAATGTGAGTAATTTTAAATTCATTATGCAAGTCGTCGGGTCCTTGACATGATTTCCTACTTCTCTTATTTTTACTAAGAAAAATTGA
>NW_019014567.1:628228-641618 GCF_000150535.2 Carica papaya
TTTTGGTTCGGTGTGATGCGAGATATTTATACTCGTTTCTTTTAAATGTATACCGTTCATCGCATTTGATATCGACTGTCCGATCGCGTTTAAATAGGAAATGAATCTGAAACGTTCATTGCTATTTGATCTCGACCGTACAATTGCTTTTAAAGAAGGAACGAATTTGGACCGTCCATCGTGTTTAATTGCGATCATCCGATCACGGCTGAAGAGAGAACGGATCCGGTCGTCCACGCGCGCAGGAACATATCCGGACTGTCTAATCACAGGCACGCGGATTGTCAGCGTGGCCTCCCGCGTGACACCGAGTCAGCAAATCTTGCCACATGGTGCATTTCGGTTCATCGAGACTGTTGACTGAGCGGTCCTACGTGGCACAATTTTTTTTAATTACATTTTAACCCCCAGTTTCTGATTTCTCTTTTAAAAATACTTTTTGAACCCAAATTTTCACCCATTTTTTCCAAAATTATTTTCAATTTCATTCTCAATCTATTTTTTTCCTAATTTTACATTAAACAAAATTTAAAAATTTAAAAATTATATTTTTATACTTTTTTTTAAAAACTTTAAAATTAATCCCGGTCCAAATTCAAGGCCCGAGTATTACAGTCTCTATGATTATGGTTGCTGCAAGCTAAGAGTTCTCCTGTTTTCCTTTCTAACGTAATTGAACTTCTGATACTTTGTTGAATTCAGTAACTTTGAATTTTATTGAAAAATTTTACTTGATTTCATTTTATAGGTAATCTTGTACACAAAACATGGAAACTAACAACTAATTATAGCTTATCATTGCCTAGAACTATATACAGAATCTATACAGTAATTTTCCAAAATCTCTCAACAAGTCTATCAACAAATTTGCCGAAATCAATTTTCAAATATATTGAAAATAATTCACAAATCTACTAGAAATTAATTCACAAATCTACTCGAAATTAATTCCCCAAAACTCTCACCATTTTGTTACTTATGCAAATGATAGAAACTTCAAGAAGAATTCAACTAGCAGGAACTTTTTCTGTAATTGAACATGCCCACAACATTTGCGATAAATTTCATAACTAAAGAAGAAAAAGTAAGGAACTCTAATATCTTTTTTCATCATGTATAAAACTCCACATACATTATCTGAGGTCCATTCTGGCTTGAACTGTGGTAATTTTTTATCAAAAAGCAACTGTGTCCACCACAAACATCTTGATATTATAAGTGAAAAAATTTAGTACCAATGATTACAAAGCAACTATAGAGACTGTCTGGTAACGAATAAAGGAACTACTATGCATTTCAATACACCTTTGTTATGCTAGAAACACCCCTTTGTTATGCTAGAAACACCCCTTTCTTATGCTAAAAATTTATTGAAGCAGTTACTGATAAAAAAACACAGAAGCACCAACCAAGAAATTAATGGTAATGATATTTCATTTTCTCAATTCCCTAATCACATTTCTAGTTAAAATAAAGTTTAATTATCCACTATCTATGCTTCTTCAATTCATATTTCTAAAATAATTTATTTAGTTCAACAGACGCTTAAGCTGATGAGGATAGTATCTGAATTATGATATTCGTATCAGAAAGTTCAGGGTCAGCTCCAGCTTGAAACGAGCTTTTCGCTTCACGGTAAATGGGTATAACATCTCAGTTACTCACTCTTTCTCAGCAACCAAACGAAGTTTCGAGAAAACAAAACAAGACCCACAAAAATATCCGGGGATTAAAAAAGAGCAGAATAAAATGAGAGAAGTAATATACCTTGGAAACAATGTTAAACTCAAAGCTATTCAAATGGGTGCATAGCAATCTCTTCAGAACACCTCTAGCAGCTGATTCTTGAACGGAAGGAGATGACTTTTGAGAATCTAAGCAGGTAAGTAAGCCCTTAATAGTTTCTGGGCTTGACGAAGCTAACGGTGATAATAGTAGCAGAGATTGTGTGAGAATCAAAATGAAGAAGATGGAAGCAAGAGTAGACATGGCTTGATTCTGTAGAGACATGGAAAGCACTGTGGAAGATCAATGATGAGTAATGAATTGTTCGAGGATTGATGACAGTAAACGCCACCCTCCGATGAATGAAGCTGCAGAAGCATACTCCATGTGTAACGGCCCCGGAAATTAAAAATAAAATGTGTATATAAAAAAATTCTGAGTACGGAAGTGAATTGAAAATTCTGATTAATATCCCTTACACAATAACCAAAAACGTATTCAATGTATGAAAGAATAAACTAACTAAGGTAAATACTAGTAATGAATGCTATAAATAAAACTATGAAATCCTTAGACTTCTACTCGTCGTCTTCCTGCGGGACGGGCTCGGGAACCAAATCCTCCTAATCTGAAATGGTTAAGTAAGGAACGAGTTACACTAGCCTAGTAAAGACATTACACTATCTCACTGTCACAGAAGTAAAGGTTGGTAGAAAACAAAAACGACCAATGGAGCATAATTCATGACAAATTCATTTATCAATAATAAAACCCTTTACTGTCCACTTACCTCGGTGAGCTTCATGAAAACAACATATGAAAACAATAACATTATAATATCATAAAATCATACACACTTTATAATATAACACATATCATACCTTTGCATTTCAATCATTAGACAACAGATTTTTCTCTTTTATCAGTCTACCAGTATCCATGGGGATCCATAGGGAGTCCCCGCTACATTTGAACCATTAACATTAATAACTTAATTCCAGGGTCGTCCCCATACCCCGTCCGGTATGGGCGCCAAAAACCATAAATCTCAATACCCCGTCCGGTATTAGGGTGAAACGGGTCGTCCCCATACCCAGTCCGGTATGGGCGCCAAAACCATAAACCTCAATATCCCGTTCGGTATGAGGGTGAAATGGATCGTCCCCATACCCCGTCCGGTATGGGCGACAAAATCATAAAGTCTCCATACCCGTCCGGTATGAGAGACCCCGTTCCCGGTAGGGTTCCCTACGGACCCGGTCCGTCCACCATCTCTCAGAATATCTGGTTAGGTTGTCGACATTATCCATTTATCAATTCACATACCTTTTTCTATTTTTCCTGGTCTCAATTATCCAATCAAACATAAATACGTAAACCAGTAATGAACACCAAACAAAACAACACAACATCGGGTTCACCATAATTCAAACCATAATAAATGAAACCGTGATTCATGCATACGAAACCATAAAATAAACACATCAGATACCATACTGCATTTAAAACTGTAAAATAGATCAAACAACAACTGACGGAAAAATACATTAGATTCGGGCTCCATTAGCAACCTTAATTAATTATACACAATTCATGAAATATAGTTTTATCATTTATTGAGCTCTAATACCGTGATAGAAAATAGGGTGAGAAATCCTTACTTGTTTCGGAGTCTGAAACAGACTTTACACTATGCCTACGGGCAGTCCCTAGATTCTTTGAATTTTTTTTCGGGAATTGAAACACACTTTCGGTACCTACACGTGTTCCGAAAAAACTCAAAATTAGATCCAGGGCCTATTCGACCAATTTCAGAATTTCGGCATGGCGGCTCCGCCATGCTCCGGCAATGGCACCGCTGTCGGTGGTGGCGATCCGCCTCGGGTTGGCCGTTTTCGGCCGAATTCGGCCAAACTTGCATTGGTTCCTGCGATAAAACACCTCTAGTGCCTTTAGTGGGCCAAAAAAATACCAAAAATCGAGACTTACTGGTGGCAGAGCTCTCGGGTGCGGCGGCTCCGCCGGTGCGAGTCGCAATTTGATGTTTTGCTCCGGTCAACCTGTAGAGAAAAGGACAGTGATCATAGTGGTGTAAAAATTGTATCGAACAGGAACCGGGAAGAGCCTCATGGGAGGTAAAAATCGAGGGAAGTCGCGGCGGCGCCAATGAACTTCGGCGGTATTTTTCGACCGATTGGCCTGTGGTTTTGCTCCGATTTGGCCATAGGCGGATTCAGCATCGAAAAATGAGCCAATGAGAGAAAATTTACCTCGTTTGACGGTCAAAAAATCCTCCGGTGCGGCGGCGGATGGCGGCGGCCGGCTTCTCCGGTGATTGGGTCGTCTTCTCCGGCGAGGGTTCTGGCAGCTAGGGTTTGGGGTTGGGTGTAGATGAGGTTATTTATAACATTCTCCTTTTAATCTCAACCGTCCATCACAATTTAATCTGGACCATCCGATCGCGATTAAATTAAAATTAAATCTGGACCGTCCTTCGCGATGCGATCTGGGCTGTTCGTGCGTGATTCAATCTAGGTCGTCCGCATGCGTGAGATCTGGGACGTCCATGCGCGTGAGATTTGGAGTGTCTGCAGCGTGAGATCTGGACCGTTCGATTGCGTGCACGCGGATCGCCCACGTGGCTCTGCCCTGCGTGGCCTCCCGCGTAAGCATTCTTGCTACGCGGTGTGTCTTGGTTGGTCGGGGCTGCTGACGTAGCACAACTTTTCTAAATTACGTTTTGACTCCGGTTTTCGATTCTCCTTTCAAAAACACTCCCAGAATCCAAATTTTCACTCATTTTTCACAAAATCATTTTTAATTAATTCCCAAAAATAATTTTACCCATTTTTATCATTATTATTATTTTTATTCCCATTAAATAAAAATAAATTAAATTATAACCTTATAAATTAATTAATAATTAAAATAAAAAAATCAAATACAATTTCAAAAAAATAAAATAAAGGTCTTTTTGGGGTGTTACAACTCTCCCCCCTTAAAGAAATTTGGTCCTCTAAATTTGCCTCTTACTCTTGGTCGAACAAATGAGGATACTGGGCTCTAAAGTCTGATTCTAGCTCCCAGGTAACCTCTCTTGGCGTGTGGTTCTGCTACACGACCTTTACAAATGATATTTCCCGGTTGCGGAGTATCCTGCTCTTTCAGTCCGTTATACCAACTAGTACTTCCTCATAAGATAAGTCTTCTCGGAGTGGAAGCGGTTCATGAACCAAGACATGAGAGGGGTGCGGGTTGTACTTACGTAGAATGGATATGTGGAACACATTGTGGACCTTGGAGAGCTCTGGAGGCAGTGCTAATCTATAGGCAGCAGTACCAATGGCCCCCAGAGTCAATGACATAAGCTCGGAGCATATCCTCAAGTGTACGAATTGTCCTTTCTGATTGTCCATCAGTCTGAGGATGGAAGGCAGTACTGAGAGACAGCTTTGTCCCCATGGCTTACTGAAAGCTACTCTAAAACCGAGAAGTGAACCTGGTGTCCCTGTCGAATACCACTATCACTGGAACTCCATGCAATCTGACTATTTTCTGGATATACATTCTTGCTAACTTGTCCAAGGGATCGGTCATCCTGATGGCTAAGAAGTGGGAAGACTTGGTAAACCGGTCAACAATTACTCAGATGGCGTCATGTCCTGATCGTGCCTTGGGTAATCCCGTTACGAAGTCCATAGCGATATGTTCCCACTTTCACTCCGGGATCAGTAAGGGCTGAAGTAACCCGCTTGGGCGTTGATGCTCTGCCTTGACCTGCTGACATACCAAGCATTTAGATACAAAGTTAGCTATGTCCCTCTTCATCCCATTCTACCAAAACCGGGGTCGCATGCTTTGGTACATTTTGGTGCTTCCGGGATGCATGGCAACTTGGAGTTATGGGACTCTGTCATGATGTCTCTCTTTAACTCACTGTCGTCTGGGACACACATCCTATCCTGAAAATGGAGTAACCCATCAGTAGAGATTCGGAATTCTAAGCTCACTCCCTGTTCTGCATCATTCTTGCGGGCTACCAGAGCGGGGTCGACTGACTGGGCTTTCCTTATTCTCTGTATTAACTCGGGCTGGATGGTCAGACGGCCCAAACATGCGACTCTCTTCAGGTCCTGAAGCTGAACCTGTTGTGTGATCCCAATTTGCTTGCGTTCTGAAACCATTAAATAGGCTAAGATACCTGCACTTTTCCTGCTGAGAGCGTCTATTACCACGTTGCCCTAACCCGGATGGTATAAGATATCACAATCATAGTCTTTAAGGAGTTCCATCCCCCTTCTCTGACGCATGTTGAGATCCTTCTGAGTGAATATGTGTTTCAAACTCTTATGATCAGTATAGATATGAAAGGTCTTTTCGTATAAATAGTGGCGCTAGGTTTTCAAGGCGTGTATGATCGCGGCAAGCTCCAAGTCATGGGTCAGATAATTCTTCTCATGATTCTTTAACTGTCTGGACCCATATGCTATGACCTTCCCATGCTACATCAGGACACAACCCAGGCCTAGATAGGAGGCATCACTATAAACTGTATATCCCCCCGATCCACTCGGTAAAGCCAGTACGGGTGCAGTAGTCAGCCGCTTCTTTAATTCTAAAAAACTCCTTTCACAGTCCTCATTCCACTCAAACTTGGCATTCTTCTTTGTGAGTCGGGTTAGAGGAGCTACTAGGATGGAGAATCCTTCAACGAACCTGTGGCAATAACCTACCATCCCCAGGAAGCTTCAGATTTCCTTAACTGATGTCAACTTCTCCCAGCCAAGTACCGCTTTAACCTTTTCAGGATTTACTGATACTCCTTCCTTCAATATGATGTGTCCTAAGAAGGCGGTCTGCTCAAGCCAGAATCCACACTACTCAACTTTGCATATAACTTCTTTTTTCTGAGGACCTACAAAACTTGGGCAAGATGGTGAGCATGTTCTTCTCTGCTTTTTGAGTAGACTAAGATGTCATCGATGAACACGATAACAAATTGATCCAAAAACTCTCTGAAGACTCTGTTCATTAGATCCATACAGATGGCTGGGGCGTTGGTTAGCCTGAATGTCATGACCAGGAACTCATAGTGTCCGTACCTGGTTCGAAAGGCCGTCTTGAGGATGTTTTCTGTTCTTATTTTCACCTGATGGTAACCTGATCGCAGGTCTATTTTGGAGAAGACTTATGCACCCTGCAGCTGATCGAAGAGGTCATTAATCTTGGGAAGGGGATATTTGTTCTTGACTGTGACCTTGTTCAATCCTCTGTAATCAATACACAGTCTCAATGTTCCATCTCCCTTCTTAGCAAAAGTGACTCCGACACCCCAAGGGGACACACTGTGTCTAATAAAACCACTATCTTACAATTCAGTGATCTGTTTCCTCAGCTCTTCCATCTCAATGCGGCTCATGCGGTAAGTAGCAACCGAAATGGGCTGGGTGCTTGGTTGCAGGTCTATAGTGAACTCGACTTCCCTGTCCACTGGTAGTCCGGGCAATTCGTCCGGAAACACATCTGAAAAGTCTCGGACTACTGGAATCTCTTGGATACAAATTTCCTTCTTGGGCTTGCCTAGTTAGAGAAAATAGCAAGATTAAGGTACTTGAAAATTAATGAAACTTGTCATCAAGGAATAAGTACTAAATGATTTTATTAATTTGTAAATAGCTCCTCATTAGGAGGTTTAAATACAACCCTCTTGTTAAAGCAATTTATGGTGGCGTGATACGCCACTAGCCAATCAATCCCTAAGATTATATCAAAATCCCCCGTGTCTAACCCTATTAAGTCCATACTCAGTTTTCTATTTGCTATCTCCACAGCACAAGCCCTGTAGACAGCTTCCCCTAATAGTGTTTCACCCCCAGCAGTAGACACAAATAACATTGAATCAAGTTTATCAGGTAATACATTAAATTTGGATGCAAAAACATGTGAAACAAATGAATGCGATGCACCAGTGTTCAACAAAACATGAGCAATATGGTTACAGATAGTGTACATACCCTGTACCACACCCGGGTCGGCATCGGCATCCTGCTGAGTGAGGTTGTAAACCCTGCCCTAAATAGAAGATCTTCCCTGATTCTGGTTCCTCGGGCACTCTCTCGCATAGTGTTGGGCACTACCACATATGCGACAGGTGTTGTTGAGGCGGTAGCATGGTCGGTCCCCGTGATCCCTGCCGCAGTACTGACAGATCTTTCCCCGTGCTGCCCCTGGAGCCTGAGGGGGGCCGGGATCACCGGTCTGGGCCTCTTATTTGGTTAGACAGGCGCAGTGGGTGCTGGTCTGCGAGGTTGAGCTGAGGGTCGGTGACTCCCTGTTGGCTGATTCAATCTGTTGCAAGAACGGCTGGGTATGTCTTGAGCTCCAGCACCAATAAGTGTTGCTTGATCTCTTGGTGGAGGCCCCACTGGAACCTCCTGGCCTTCCTGCCATCGTCCATCAATGTCTCCGGGGAGTATCGGCCCAGCTCTAAGAACTTACGAGCATATTCTGATACTGTCATGTTTCCCTGGACCAGCTGAACAAACTCCATCTCTTTTAGGTGTCGGATGTGCTCGGGGAGAGACTCCGCATGGAAGGCGGCTAAGAACTGCTCCCAAGTGACTGGTGTAGGTAGGGTGGTCTGCTTGAGCTCCCACCAACGACCTGCTTCCCCTACCAGCATGTAGGAAGCAAGGGCAACTCTCTACTCAGGAACCACTCCCAAGGTCTTAAAAGCTCTCTCAGTCTCCGCGAACCAGTACTAGGCATCTTCGAAAGAGGACCCTCCTGCAAAAGTGGAAGGGTTCAGTATCCTGTACTTCTCTATGTATCCCGGGTCAATCAAGGAGGGAGTTGGGTCCTGTGGAAGAGGGACTGGGCCCGGCTGGGGATAGACTGGGGGGCCCTGTGGTGGCACCTTCTGATATAGTGGGGGCACTAGATTGTACTGTGGCTGGGGCACCGGATCATACTGTGGTGGTGGTGCCAGGTGGTACTGTGGTGGACCAGGCTCATACCGGGGTGGCTCGAGATCCGCTTGTTGTAGTGGAGGCTCAACTTGTGGTAGTGGGGGAGGGTCGGGTAACTCCCTTCTCTCCTATCGACCTTGCTAGGCAGCCATGATCCGTTCTAGCATCTCAAATATTCCGTCTACATCTTCCCAAAGTGAATCATCCCGGGCTGCTCGGTTTAGTAGGGGTCTTCCTCTTCTCATTTCTCTGCACCTGCATTTCACAAGAAAGGGCTGAGTAACGATCTATCAGTTGTTATTTCTCTAAGTATTATTTTGTAAGGGACGAGTCCGAGGAATGCGGCTCTGATACCAACTGTAACGGCTCCGGAAATTAAAAAGGAAATGTGTATATAAAAAAATTCTGAGTACAGAAGCGAAATAAAAATTCTAATTAACATCCTTTACACAATAACCAAAAACGTATTCAACGTATGAAAGAATAAACTAAGGTAAATACTAGTAATGACTGCTACAAATAAAACTATGAAAGCCTTAGACGTCTACTCGCCGTCTTCTTGCGGGACGGGCTCAGGAACCAAATTATCCTGATCTGAAATGGTTAAGTAAGGAATGAGCTAGACTAGCCCAGTAAAGACATCACACTATCTCACTGTCACAGAAGTAAAGGTTGGTAGAAAACAAAAACGACCAATGGAGCATAATTCATGACAAATTCATTTATCAATAATAAAACCTTTTACTGTCCACTTACCTCGGTGAGATCCATAAAACAACATATGAAAGTAATAACATTATCATCATCATGAAATCATATGAACTGTATAACATAATAGTTACCACGCCTTTGCATTTCAATCATTAAACAACACATTTTTCCCATTTACCAGCCTACTAGTATCCATGGAGATCCATAGGAGGTCCCCGATACACGTGAACCATTAACATTAATAACTTAATTCTAAGGTCGTCCCCATACCCCGTCCGGTATGGGCGCCAAAAACCATAAAACTTAATACCCCGTCCGGTATAAGGGTGAAACGGGCCGTCCCCATACCCTGTCTGGTATGGGCGCCAAAACCATAAAGCTCAATACCCCGTCCAGTATGATGGTGAAACGGGTCGTCCCCATATTCCGTTCGCTATGGGCACTAAAACCATAAAGTCTCCATACCCCGTCCGGTATGAGAGACCCCGTTCCCGGTAGGGTTCCCTACGAACTCGGTCCGTCCATAATCTCCCAGGATATCTAGTTAGGCTGTTGACATTATCCATTTATCAATTCACATACCTTTTTTTATTTTTCTTGGTCTCAATTATCTAATCAAACATAAACACGTAAACCAGTAATGAACACCAAACAAAACAACAACATATCGGATTCACCATAATTCAAACTATAATAAATAAAACCGTGATTCATGCATACGAAACTATAAAATAAACACATCAGATACCATACTGCATTTAAAACTGTAAAATAGATCAAACAACAACTGACCAAAAAATACATCAGATTCGGGCTCCATTAGCAACCTTAATTAATTATACACAATTCATGAAATATCATTTTATCATTTATTGAGCTTTAATACCGTGATAGAAAATATGGTGAGAAATCCTTACTTGTTTCGGAGTCTGAAATCGGCTTTACACTACGCCTACGGGCAGTCTCTAGATTCCCTGAATTTTTCTCTGGGAACTGAAACACACTTCTGGTACCTACACGTGTCCCGAAAAAACTCAAAATCAGACCCAGGGCCTATTCGGCCAATTTCAGAATTCTAGCACGGCGGCTCCGCCGTGCTCTGGCGACGGCACCACTGCCCGCGGCGGCTCCTCCGACGCGAGTCGCGATTCGATGTTTTGCTCCGGTCAACTTGTGGAGAAAAGGACGGTGATCATAGTGATGTAAAAATTGCGTTGAACGGGAACCGGGAAGGGCCTCATCGGAGGCAAAAATCGAGGGAAGCCGCGGCGGTGCCGCTGGACTTCGGCGGTGTTTTTCGGCCGATTAGTCGGTGGTTTGACTCTAATTTGACCACAGGCAGATTTAGCATCGAAAAACGAGCCAAGGGGAGAAAATTTACCTCGTTTGGTGGTCGAAAAATCCTCCGGTGCGATGGCGAGTGGCGGCAGCCGGCTCCTCCGGTGACTGGGTCGTCTTCTCCGGCAAGGGTTCTGGCGGTTAGGGTTTGGGGTTGGGTGTGGATGAGGTTATTTATAACCTTCTCCTTTTAATCTCAGCCGTCCATCACGATTTAATCTGGGCCGTCCGATCGTGATTAAATTGGGATTAAATCTGAGTCGTCCATCGTGATGTGATCTGGGCTGTCCATGCGTGATTCAATCTGGGCCGTCCGCACACGTGAGATCTGGGCCGTCTGTGCGCGTGAGATCTAGACCGTCTGCACGCATGAGATCTGGACCGTTCAATCGTGTGCACGCGGATCGCCCACGTGGCTCCGTCCCGCGTGGCCTCCCGCGTCAGCGTCCTTGCCACGCAGCATGTCCTGGTTGGCCGGGGCTGCTGACATAGTTGTTGACGTGGCACAACTTTTCTAAATTGCGTTTTGACTCCCGATTTTTTATTTTTCTTCTAAAAACACTTACAGAATCTAAATTTTCACCCATTTTTCACAAAATCATTTTCAATTAATTCCCAAAAATAATTTTACCCATTTTTATTATTATTATTATTTTTATTCCCATTAAATAAAAATAAATTAAATTATAACCTTATAAATTAATTAATAATTAAAATAAAAAAAAAATCAAATACAATTCCAAAAAAATAAAATAAAAGTCTTTTTGGGGTGTTACACCATGGCCAGCAAATAAATAATTAGGAAGTAAAGTTTTGAACTATACAAAAAAAAAAACAAGAACTTAATAATTTAAGTTAAGAAAAATTATATTTTTATCTTATTAATTTTTTTTTGAAAAAATTGAGGTATTGGGTAAGAATTAAAAAGTGTTATTATTTGCTAATATATAATTATAGTAAGAAAAATATGAAAACATAAAATAAAAAAAATAATAAGAAGAGAAAAGAAATTGGTAAAAAATAAGTAAAAACCTAAAAATACAACAAGTTAGTAAGTTGATTGGAATTCAAAAGAAAATAAAATTAAAGTAAGAAAATATAAAATAAATTAACAGAATATTATTATTTTTTTTAAAAAAGCATTATTTATTAGAAGCTGATGGCTAAATTATGGAACCAAGGGCAAATTTGTAATTTTGTTTAAAAAAATCAATAAAGCATGAAAAAAAATTTATTAAAACAAATTAGCTGCTATAAAATATTTTTTTAATTAAAATTATAATAACTCGTGAAGATCCCGGAAGTTTCATCGATACGTTAATGAATTAAATTTTAAACTTACTAAATCAGGTGATACAATTCGATAATTATTAATTCATAATATACTTTAAAAAATAATAAATTTTATACGTTTTCAGTAAAATTCGAATTCATATAATTTTTAAATAATAAATTATTAATATTATACATTATTACTTACAAAGATTAATTCATTAGTTAAGAGATTCACCTTACACTATTATGTTTGTTTGATTTTAACTTTCGGGTATTTTTAGAAGAACGTTAATAGAAAAGTAAAATTTGTATATATTTTCTTTATAAGATTAAAAAAATCCTATGAACAAGTATCTGAAAAATAAAAATAAAAACGTTAATTTTGAACACAAAAATATGAAAACAAAAATTATAATTATAAATTATATTAGATGATTATATAACTTAATGAATGACAAAAATTTATAAATTTAGTATCTGTTTTTATTTTTATTAATTTTTAAATATATTTAATTAAAAATATTGTTTGAAAAAGAAATATAATTAGACCAAACCACTTCCATACTGGGAACAGTCGAATCCAAACTGATATAATTTCGATTCAAACCATATCAATTTCTATCCGGACCAAATCAAACTTCAATCCAATTTATAGCATGAAATTGAAGTATGCAAGCACACGGGCCAGAACGGTCACAGCTCAAGGAAGCTAACTGTGCTGTCCGGGTGCGGGAAACAGGGGAGTTGATGAGAGACAACTGGGCTGTATTTGTGCGATTGCTGTGTGAGAGAAACAGGGTAATTGCGCATCTGCGTATTGTCAAGTTTTTAAGGTTTAAGTTTAATTTGGGAAGGGTTTTGATTTGGGGCTCATCAGATCACGGTTTATTTAAAATAACACTGCAATTGTAAAATACAAACTTACAAATTTTATATAGATTGAAGAATATTAACCATTTAATCGAAAAATCATAATTTAAATTAAGTATTTTTCTAATTTTTAACAAAAAACTAGATAGATAAATAAATTAATCTAATTATATAAAATGTAGAAATTATAATTAATTTTTATTAATTGAATAATTAAATTTATGAATTGAATGAAAGTATAATTTGCAGTGAATTAAAAATTAAATTCTATTTTTATATTTTAAAATTTTAAATTGGTAGTTATTAGTTATATTATCGTAGTAAATTTATTTTTATATCATAAAATTTAAGTAAATAATACTTAAAATTTTATTTTTATATGATATACTTTCATTATAATTAATATGAATAGATTATTATTTTTTATTTCAGAAATATTATTTTTACGTCTATATTAATGAAATTATAAAACCCACAATTCAAAAAATTAGATATTCTATAAT
>NW_019014567.1:656293-671258 GCF_000150535.2 Carica papaya
TTCCAAAAAATCTAAAAAGAGAGCGAAGCCAAAGTTGGACTTTGAGTTTGGAGTAGTGAGGGGCATTGACTTCAAAAATGTGCACACGGTAAGGAATTTTTTTAAAAATGGATTTATCTAGTTGTTTGTTTTGGTATAACGTGATTATAAATATGTTGGAAGTGAGCAATCAGCAAAAAGATCGGGATTGGGTATTGTCAAAACTTACAGTTGGCTAATTGATGGGTTCATCACTGTCTGTTTATCCATTTTTTTAAATAAAAAAAGGGAAAATTGGTGTTTATTTCTTTGGTATTATTGATATGATTTTATTTAACACGAACAAGTGATAGTCACCTAGCTCAATAAACTTTACTAGATAAATAAGGACATTTTAGTAAACTGGCAGATACAATTTTTCTTCTTAGTAAGATTAAGGTTTGTAGCTTTTCTTGGACAATCCTATATGAGACTTTTGCTTGGGATTGGGTTGGAATTGATTGACATTTAGTAGAAAGCTCGGAAGTGGGTATTATCAAAACTTAATGTTGGCTATAGGTTCTTAGCTGTCTATTTAGCATGTTGAATTGGGTTTATCTCTTTGGTGCTTTGATTGATTTGGTGAACGTGAACATGTGAACTTTACCTATCTCTTTTTTTGGAATAAAGTGACTTTTACCTATCTTAATAAATTTAGTAGGTAAAAAAGTGCATTTCAGTTAACAGGCAGTTAAATATATTTTTTTTCTTTAGTTAGATTAAAGACTATTACTCAGTGAACCAGATGACTTGGAAATGTTTATCTTTTTTTGTTGAGGAGACAAACTCCTGGAAAACCACGTTAGCAACGTAAATTATAGCGAGATAGTAACTATTAGTTAATTGTGCACCCAGGCACAATAATGATTTATGGAATGAAAGCAATTGTCCTGGATCCCTTTTCTTTATTGCTTGTTTGTTTGTCTCTTTTGTGCTTAATATCAAATCATCATTTGTATAGTGAGCTAGTATACTCTCTCTCTCTCTCTCTCTCTTCATACATACACATTGTCAAAAAACGTTGGGGTTTGAATTATTATGAAATCTAAGTAGTCACTCATTTCTTCCTAGATGCTTCTTTTGACTTTTGACTATATTTGTTTATAGGTCATAAATTTTGAATTGCCTCAAAGTGTTACTGGATATATACATCGCATCGGGCGTACTGGAAGAGCATACAACACTGGTGCCTCAATCTCTCTCGTGAGTTTCAGACGTGCATCTCTTTTCTATATCATAAGATATGTTATAGATGGCAATAGGATGGGGTATCATAAATTTGGTTTCTCAACTCATATCCACTTTGTCTTCTATCCCATCAAAGGTGGGGAAATCCCACTTGTGGCGGCTTTGTTGTTTTAAGATGCTTTATCTTCTCCCCTTCTATATATTCCCTTTCTTTTCAATAAGGTTCTACTTTTTATGAGAAAAAAATCATGATACTGTAGATAATAGGCTGAAAAAATAGTAATAACAATTTTGAGAAAAAATCTTTCCTTTTTGGGATAAAAATTAATAAAAGGATGGAAAGAAAACAAAAAGAAAGGAAAAATATGGATTTCAAAAAAAGAAAGGAAAATATGAATGTTTAAAGAAAAGAAAAGAGAAGATGTTTCTCATGTTTGGATAACTAAAATTTTCAAAAAGTAAAGGAAATGATTGTTGTGGTATTTTGTTTGGGTTATATTAGTAAAGGGAAATAAATTTTGTTTTTATAATTCTTCAGGGAGGATCCCATATCCTCCTTGTATATTTAGTAATTTGTCTTCTTTCCTTCTAATAAGTCTTCTTTTATCCAATATATATATATATATATATATATAGTCTTTTATTAATGAGGATGGTCACCTTTGCTTCCTTTCCTTTACCAAAATTATCTTTTATTCAAACAAGTAAAAATATGCATTCTGTTCGTTTCTTTCATTCTCCTCATTTATCTAAATGCAAATATGTGTTATGTTGAGGATAGATTTTATTGGCCATTTAGGGATGTTACTGAAGTCATTTCTCGGTGTTTAGTTTTCTTTTCCTCTGTTATGTTAAACCGAATTCATTTATGCTAAATCAGTTTGCGTTCAGTTCTGTGTATGAATTGGCATCTTGTAAGCCTTCTTTTGTTGGGTGTTACAATTTCTTTTCTTATGCTTCCATTATTGTCTTTGATAAAGAAATTTGCATCACTTCATACAAGCTGCTTATGATGATGATGTGATGGTTTATATCGTTTCCATAGTTCTTTGGTTGTCTAACACGTGTGAACAGGTGTCCCCAGATGAGATGGAAGTTTTTGAAGACATAAACTCTTTCTTACGGGGTGATGGAGAGAAGGAATCTGACACGATCACACCATTTCCTTTGCTCACGGAGAATGCAGTGGAGTCTTTAAGATACAGAGCTGAGGTAATTATTGTGTTTCATTTTTCTAAAGTTTCTTTTGTGTAATTTATAGTGGCCTTTCAATAAATTCTATTAGATCCTGAACATGTAACCATAGGATAAAGCACTAAACATTTTATTGAACTTATTTGTATTTAGGAATTTTGTCCTCCAATCTGTCCTCTTTGTCTGAGAATAGAATTTTATTTTTCCTAGTAGAGAGAATGTTATGTTTTATTATTGAATAACCCAACCTTATAGGTACATAACTTTCGGAGCAAGGAAACAAAAACCTTAATGATTAACTACATCAGCCTACTCAAGAATATGCCATTTTTACAAATAAAGAAACAAATAAATCACACAATATGCACTCTCCAATGCTTCCCCCCAAGGTGGGGAATGGACAATCTTGGTAACGATTGATTGAAGTGTCGGATTGCTTAAGCATTTAATAAGCATTTGCAAGTTGAGAGTAAGTGGGCAAGGGTTGCAGATCAAGCCATTATCTAGCTTTTCTTTGATAAAGTATCTGTCAACTTTAATGTGTTTGGTCCTGTTATATTATACTAGATTATGAGCTATATTGATCATTGATTTGTCTCATGAGGACCTCCCACTTAATCTTTGGGTATTTGAAGATAATTTTTAACAGTAACAGCTCGCAGACCCTTTGTGTCATTGCTTGGAGATCTGATTATGCACTTGATCTTGCTACCATATTCTCTTACTTGATTCTCCATGTAATAAGTATTCCTTTAAAGAAAAATGCAAGAATATATGGTAGATTTTCTATCTACTACTGACTCAACATATTCAATATTAGTATGAGCTTTAAGTATCAGTCTGGTTTTCTTTTTAACTCTAATGGTCTTTCTTGGGTTCCATTAAAAAAGTGTAATACTTAATATGCTGCATGTCGGTGTAATTGTGCAAGAACTAACTTTTCAACACTTACCCCATATGGAAGTTCTGGTCTTCTATGTGAAAGATAAATAAGTCTCCGAACCAATATTTGACACATGTCCTTATTAACAGCAATATCTTCCTCTGCCGATCCTAGCTTGTGGTTGGGATTTATTAGTGTTCTGTTTTATTATTGCTCTGATACCATGTGAGAGAATAGAATGTTATGTTTTATTATTGAAATAACTCATTTCTATTTGTATACAAACTTTAGGAGCAAGAAAAAGAAACCCTAGTAACTAATTAGATTAACCTATTCTTGGTGCACATGTATCTAACTTTGGGTCAAATGGCTAACAGATCATTGACTCCTGGAAATTGGATTTTGCAGGATGTTGCAAAGAGTGTGACAAAAATTGCTGTTAGGGAATCACGAGCTCAGGATTTGAGAAATGAGATTCTCAACTCTGAAAAGTGAGTAGTTAATGACTTGTACATGTTTTTTATTTCTCAGCGCCTCTTATTTAGAAATTCATAATCAGTTATGAGGATCAAATTAGTCTTTTTATCTAGTTCAAGGTTATTAATGAGAGCTTCTTTGTCTCGAAAGAAATGAGGGCTTGTAGTAGTGATTGGGGCACTTATTTTAGCTGTCGTTTGGCTTTTCTAGTCTCTCAATCTTAACTTGAATTTCTCACACTTGCAGTATAGTTATTTTGTTCTGATGACATTATTTTTTCCAGGTTGAAGGCTCATTTTGAAACTAACCCGAAGGATTTAGGTAATGAAAATTGACGATCGAACATCTCTGAATTGATTATTCTACTTAATTAACTTGTTAATTGTCATGGCAGTTCTTACAAGCTTTTTCTGGATTTCTATTTGAGCAGATCTATTAAAACACGATAAGGTTTTGAGCAAGAAGCCTCCTGCTCCTCACCTGCGTGATGTGCCTGACTACCTTGTTGACCCTAAAACTCAGGAAGCCAGCAAAATTGTTAAGCTTGCCAGAGCTGCAATGGGTGGTAATCGCTCTACTACTCACCACGCATCAAGGAGAAGATCTAGAAAAAGTAGAGATCCTCTCAAGACATTCTCTGCCGAGGTACAGAATATAAATGTTGTTTATGCTTGAATTTGTTTTTAGCTCGAATTTATTTTTTAGCTTAGAAGTTGCAAACCCATGTTGATTTCGTTTAATTGGATGAAATGGTTGTGATGCTAATATGCCTATGTTCTGTCTTGTCATGCCAGGCGCCTAAGAAAGGCCGCAGAGGTGGAACAGGGGAAGGTAAAGAGGCAGGTGGTGGCCGTGGACGAAAAAAGCAAAAATCTTACTGAACTTGGCTCTTTTTACTTGTCTCAAGTTTTGATATTCCAGGAGAATTACTAACCCCAACAGTTTTGAATCAAGTTATTCAATTATTATTCATTTTATTATTATATTGTGCTTTAGAGGAGGGCTGGTAAGTTCTTACATCAATCCGAAGATCAAACTGCCAAGTGAAATTTGTTTATGATGTGAATTGAATATAGAACATATAAAAGTTATTGAGGGAACTAACCTATTTTAAAAAGAGTCAATTGATTCTCGAAGTTGAATTCAAATATTGCTCGGGTCTGTTTTGCCCCGATAATGCATCGTTGGTTAGTCTCTGTTCTGCTTTTCTGGTTAGTTGAGATTGTAGGTGTTCATTAGTTTGAAATCCAATTGGAGTTTACTTTTTTTCTTTTTCTTGCATACTTCAATTTCATGCTATAAATTGGATTGAAGTTGATTTGGTCTAGATGGAAATTGATATGGTTTGAATCGAAATTATCAGTCTGGATTTGACTGTTCCCAGTATGGAAGTGGTTTGGTCTAATTATATTTCTTTTTCAAACAATATTTTTAATTAAATATATTAAAAAATTAATAAAAATAAAAACAGATAATAAATATATAAATTTTTGTCATTCATTAAGTTATATAATCATCTAATATAATTTATAATTATAATTTTTTTTTCCATATTTTTGTGTTCAAAATTAATGTTTTCAATTTTATTTTTCAGATACTTGTTCATAGGGTTTTTTTAATCTTATAAAGAAAATATATACAAATTTTACTTTTCTGTTAATGTTCTTCAAAAAATACCCCAAAGTTAAAATCAAACAAACATAATAGTGTAAGGTGAATCTCTTAACTAATGGATTAATCTTTGTAAGTAATAATGTATAATATTAATAATTTATTATTTAAAAATTATATGAGTTCGAATTTTACTGAAAACGTATAAAATTTATTATTTTTTAAAGTATATTATGAATTAATAATTATCGAATTGTATCACCTGATTTAATAAGTTTAAAATTTAATTCATTAACGTATCGGTGAAACTTCTGGAATCTTCACGAGTTATTATAATTTTAATTAAAAAAAATATTTTATAGCAGTTAGTTTGTTTTAATAAATTTTTTTTCATGCTTTATTGATTTTTTAAACAAAATTACAAATTTGCCCTTGGTTCCATAATTTACCCATCAGCTTCCAATAATTCTTTTTTTAAAAAAATAATAATAATATTCTGTTAATTTATTTTATATTTTCTTACTTTAATTTTATTTATTTTTAATTCCAATCAACTTACTAACTTGTTCTATTTTTAGGTTTTTACTTTTTTTTTACCAATTTCTTTTCTCTTATTATTTTTTTTATTTTATGTTTTCATATTTTTCTTACTATAATTATTTGATTTGGGGTTCATCAGATAACAGTTTGTTTAAAAGAACACTGCAATTGTAAAATATAACAAACCTGAACTCAAAAAGATAACATACAGAAAAAGTAAACGAGACGTTCAAATTAGGTAAGGAAAAAATAACATGAATCTGAAAAATTAATCTGCCAAAATCTAGAAAAAAAAATAAGAAAAAATGAAGATGATGAAACCAGAAGTTGAAAAGGCACTGATTTCCAAGAAAACAATGATGGAAAAGCATGGAAGCTTGAAGATAACCAATTTCCAAAACAAAAATTGACACTGCTCATACCACTGTGGTGGCGGCTAGCCGCTGATGAACTAGGCGTGTTGGCTGCAAGCACACGGGCCAGAACGGTCACAGGTCAAGGAAGCTAACTGTACTGTCCGGGTGCGGGAGACAGGAGAGTTGATGAGAGACTACTGGGCTGTGTTTGTGCGATTGCTGTGTGAGAAACATGGTAATTACGCCTCTGCGTACTGTCAAGTTTTTAGGGTTTAAGTTTAATTTGGGAAGGGTTCTGATTTGGGGCTCATCAGATAACAGTTTGTTTAAAAGAACACTGTAATTGTAAAATACAAACTTACAAAATTTTATAGAGATTGAAGAATATTAGCCATATAATCGAAAAATCATAATTTAAATTAAGTATTTTTCTAATTTTTAACAAAAAATTAGATACATAAATAAATTAATCTAATTTTATAAAATGTAGAAATTATAATTATTTTTTATTAATTGAATAATTAAATTTATGAATTGAATGAAAGTATAATTTGCAGTGAATTAAAAATTAAATTCTATTTTTATATTTTAAAATTTTAAATTAATTATTATTATTTATACTATCGCGTTAAATTTATTTTTATGTCATAAAATCTAAGTAAATAATACTTAAAATATTATTTCTATATGATATACTTACATTATAATTAATATGAGTAGATTATTTTTTTTATTTCAGAAATATAATTTTACGTCTATATTAATAAAATTATAAAACCCACAATTCACAAAATTAGATATTCTATAATTGATAAAACCTCAAACTTTAGATATAACTATAATGAGAGAAATATAAAATTACAGATAAAAAAAATGTTGGAATTTAAACAGAACAAAAAAAAACACATGATTAAAATTAAAATAAATATTTTAAAATAATTTAAATAATCATAATAATTTTTAGAAAAATAATACTATTTAAATAATTATAATAATTAATTATTTACTATTGTATATTTATAATAGAAACATTTTTTAAAACAAGTTTTGTTAAACTCTTTTCCACCTTAAAACCATTTTTAATAGAAAAAAGAAGTATTATTAAGAACACGAAGAAGATGAATACATTCGCGAAAGGAAAGCATCCTCCTCGGAATTTCGAAAAGACTCAGGCTATCCACAGAAGTATATATGTATGACTTTGTTCCCCACAATCGACAGGATGACCTGAAAATTCTGCATATTTGCAGGAACTGGAGTAGGACAGAATAGAAGTTTTTTAAGTACAACACAATTTCTCAATATATTATGATTTATCAAAGTAAAGCAAACTCAACATGCTCCTCAAACTTACAACTCACAGTTTATGTATACCGTCTATTCCTCATGAAACAAATACAAGCCGAGACCAAACCGAGCACATGCTCTGCAGAACGCTATTTCCTCTGCTCCAGCAACTGGATCATCAATGTTACTGTCATTGGATGATACAGTCCCAGTTGACTCTCGGTGTGCCTATATCAATAATTAATTTCAATTGAATAAAATTCTTCATATTAAAGAGACTGTGATGCACCCAAGTTTCGAATTTATATTCATTAGGCACATCTAAACATGCAATTGGAATTCAGGCTACTCGGGTGCATTCGTCACCTAATCATAAAACAGCATAGCTAGTATAATATCAAATCATGACTAAAGTTTAGTTCAAATTTATGAAAACGTGGTTCATCTTATTCACAATTTCAAGATAACATTCCTACAGTTTTTATCATTATTCAACAGTGTCTTACATCGGAAAAATCTCTATGCAATAACAATTTTGCTCCTTATGTGCTGACCTATATAAAGATTTTTTTCTCTCTTTCCATTCCCCCCTCTCTCTCACCTTCTCTCTTAGTCCTTTGGGGTTTTCAACAACATTACATACACCTAAACATATCAGTCCATAAAAGAGATGCCCGTGGCTGGCTACATTTCCTGGTCTTACTGAAAGAATAAAGAAACCGTGGAGGGATTATATCTATGTAATATAATTAAATTGTGATGATAAGATCTTCAATACACTGACTACATCAATGAGAGGCTAAAAATGCATTAATTCATAGTTGCTAATCCGATTCACTAGTTTTTTTTTTCAACCCAACAAAAGATTATAACAATATTACTACTTCAAGAAAAACCCAGCTATGGACGGCTTTTCATTCATATAAACTAGCTTCAATTTTTACCAACACTACCAATCTCTAGCCTCCCCTTCCATAGAAGGTTCTTTATACCTTTCTTATTTCTTTCCTCCTTCAAACTCCTTTAAAGAAAGTTTTACAAAGGAGAAAACAAAAAGAAGTGTCCTCTGCAACTTCCAGAAAGTAACACATTCAAAAATGTCCAAAATAAGAAGAAATTTTTTTTTTATTTGTTTCAGCAATTGCAAATTGCGATACACAGCAAGGAATTGGTAGAAAACAAGGTAAGTAAAATAAAGTACAGCACCAAGGGATTTTAAGGAATTCACCTCTCCATCAGAGCCTCGAATGGTGAGGCGGTAAACAACAGTGACAGTTCCATTATCAGAGTATATAACATCACGTACTTCTCCACACCATCCTGCAGAGAAGATTTTTTTTAAATAAAGCATGGAACAAGTAGTTATTAGAAACTAAAGGAACGGTTGGAAAGTAGATTCATAAACTCAAAAAGATCAAAGCAGACAGACCTGGAGCATAGAAACTAAGCATCCGGTTGGCATGGTACCTAGACAAAATAAAACAAACTATGACAAATGATCTCTATTTCCAAACATAACAGTAACAAATTTGGGGGAAGCAAAAAGGATAGAACCATATTAACTTGTAGAAGCCATGAGAGAGAAAGAAATAGGAAAACATAGGGAAGTAAGAAATAAGTAATATTGTTACCAGGGGATGAAAGTAGAAGGGGAAGAGAAGTTAGGATGATGAGTTTTGATGATGTTGTCAGGGATCCTCTTGTTGAGGTCTCGTAGAATCTCAACTAGAGGGCGGGTGATGCATGATGAAGACAGTGGTGAGAATGACTTGTCAAGGGGAACCACATAGTTTGAATTGGGCACTCCTTTCTTCTTCACACCTTGGCCATCACTGCTGCTGTTATTGCTGTTATTAGTACTGCAACACACACGTCCGATCCATTTCTTGCTCGGTGGGACTGCAACTACTCCAGCTTGTACCTTGTTAATAGTGCCAGATGATGAATAAAACCAAACAGATTGTGGTCTTGAGGGGATCAAACTTGTTCTGCTTTCCATTGCCATTTGTGCTGAAAAGTGAAAACCCCACTCTCCCAATCCCTTTCTCCCCTACTGCAGTGCCACAATATAACACCAGAAGATAATGATAGAAAAAAAAACGAAGATTACTATGAAATTCCTTCCTAATTTATTGACAAGCCAATTTCATTGACAGCAATGATTATACATGCGGAAAAAGAATTCATAATATTCATTACTTTTTTCTACCCCAACTAAAAACAAAAAATTACAACAAGAAAGTTGGTTACAGACTTCTGGATTGGGATAGGACTTTTCTTGAGTTTTTCCTATGGCACCATAATCAAAGCCAAAACTTTCAGTTTACAGCTTCCAAAATCCATAAATTAGTTGGTTGCTTGATCAATATCCTTTTTCAAGTTTAAAATGGAAAATTATAGAAGGCAATAGACTTGCTGACCCTTGCGTATTTTGGTTCTTGAAAAAAGACTTATCAACTATAATGCTAAGGAATCCCGAGTTTTGAAATTTACACAAGTATACAAGGGCCACTGCAATTTATTCAGCAGAAAGAGAAGGAAATTATATAAAACAGGACTATCAATGAATTCATATTTTTCCTTTACGCAAAAGCAAATGCAGATCAGAATCAAAACCCTAAATCACTCTTCCCTCACTCGTCTCCAAAACCCCACTGTCCGAAAACCAGCAGCTCAATCTTAACCTCTATTGTAAAGCACCAATTCTTAACGCATTACAGATCTTTTCCTCTTCATACCTACTTATTTCAAACCCAAAACAACCACCGTAATAGCTTCATCAACTACTGTAACAGCTATAATCAGAAAATCTTTGCAGATGACTACAGTGATAATGATTCGATTGAATGATCGAAAGAACTAGAAAACACGAGCGGAAAAGGAGAGAAACGAGAGAGAAAGAGAGAGAGAGTAGAACCTGATCTCAGGCACACCGTTGAGTAGCTGCGTCGTTGGTGGTAACTGGTGCCTAGAGGAAGGATAGAAGATGCGTAAGTTAGACTTGAATCAGGTTCAGGCAGGGTAGTTGATGGTCAAAGTCAAACCTAAGCAAGAAAGGGAAGAAAAAGATATTTAAATAAAATTAAATGGCAATTTACATATTAAAAATAATTTTAGTATTCCCCAAAAAAATAATTATAATATCAACCATGTAGTCATATATATATATATAATATATGTGTATATGTTTGAAAATGTCAAAAGTTGAATTTCACATAAATTTTCATCATTTAACTAAAAAATTGCAAAGAGTATAAATCTGAAACCTCCAATATACATATATATATATATATATATTATTTTTTATAATTAATTTTAAATAAAAATATTAAATTATTCCCATATTAATAAATTACCCATAGAAAATATTATTTTTTGGTAATTAATTTTTAATTAAAATATCCAACTATTTATATTAAACTTAATTGCATAAAAATAATATTACACCAAAACTATGGGTTATCTATATTCATTACATTATTATTATTATTATTATTATTATTATATTGTACATAAGTTTTATATACTAAGTGATTTTTAAGTTTTTAACTTTTTTTAGTGTGTCGGAAAGATCTTCATTTACTATAAGATAATTAATTTAATCGTAGCTATTATTAATATAAACATAAAGATCTTTATTTTTGTATAGAAGAACCATATTTTCCTTAAAAAGAAAATTAAATCTTTATGTTTAATAACTCTTTAGCTTTTCGTGTAACTAAAATAAAATAATTTATTATCTAAAGGCGGAATCAAACAATAAAGTTAAGTTTTATATTTCTTACATAATAAATTAGAATATACAATAGGGTTATAGGAATATCCCTACTACAGCGGCTCGTAAAAAGAAATGAATAAATAATTTAAAATAAATAGATAAATATCCTAAGAGTTTGTAACGGCCCCGAAAATTTAAAAAAAAATATATATAAAAATTCTGTGAGTGGAAGCGGAATAAAAAGTTCTAATTAATATCTCTTACATAATAACTTAAACGTAGTAACAATATCAAAGAATAAGTCATCTAAAGAAAATACTAGAAATGAAAGATTATAAAGAAAATTATAGGATATCTAGGCATCTATTTGCCGTCTTCTTGCGGAATGGGCTCGGGAACCAAGTCATCCTGATCTGAAATGGTTAAGTAATGAATGAGCTACACTAACCCAGTAAGGACGTTACACTATATCACTGTCACAGAAGTAAAAGTTGGTAGAAAAACGAAAACAACCAATGGAGCACAATTTTTAAACAAATTCATTTATCAATAATCAAACCATTTACCGTCCACTTACCACGGTGAGATTTATAAAAACGACCCATAGAAATAATAATATCATAGATATTATAAATTTATACATACTCTGTAACATAGTACATGTCATACTTTTATATTTCAATCATCAAACAACAATTGCTCTCTTTTATCAGCATACTAGTACCCATGGGGATCCATAGAGGTCTCCGCTACACGTGAACCAATCACTTTAACAAACTTTATTCTAGGGTCGTCCCCATAACCCGTCCGGTATGGGCGTCAAAATAATAAACCTCAATACCCCGTCCGGTATGAGGGTGAAGCGGGTTGTCCCCATACCCCGTTCGGTATGAGTGCCAAAATATTTAAAGTTTCCATACTTCGTCCGGTATGAGACAACGTTTCCGGTAGGGTTCCCTATAGATCCGGTCTGTCCACCATCTCCCAAGATATCTTGTGAGGCTGTCATCTTATCCAATTATCAATTCAATCCCATTCCTATTTATCCTTAGTCTCCGTTACCCATTCAAACATGAATACTTAAACAAGCAACGTGCATCCAAGAAGGCAAGCATATTTTAAATTCACAAAATCAAGCAATAGCAAGATAAACAGTGATTCATGCATTCAGAAACCATAGAATAAATAAGCCAGATACCATAATGTATTTTAAACTGTTAAATAAATCAAACAGGAATTGACAGAGAAATATGTCTGATTCGGACTCCATTAGCAACCTTAATTAATTATACATATCTATTAATTACAAAAATACAATATTACCATTTATTTGAACTTTAATTCCATGATAGGAAATAGGGTGAGGGGTCCTTACCTTATTCAAAGTCGAAAATCGGATTTTCACTGCGCCTATGGACAGTCCCTAGATTCCCTGAATTTTTTTCCAGAAACTGAATATGGTACCTACACATGTCCCCAAATAACCCAAAAATCAGACCCAGGGCCTACTCGACCAATTTCAGAATTCCAGCACGGCAACTCTGCCATGCTCTGGCGATGGCGCTGCCGTCCGCAGCGGCGATCCGCCTCGGGTTGGCTGTTTTCAGTCGAATTCAGTCAAGCTTGCACCAGTTCCTGTGAGAAAACACACGTAAGACCCTTGGTGGACAAAAAAAACACAGAAAACTAAAACCTACCGGCGGCGGGGCTCTCTGGTGCAGCGGCTCCTCTGGCTCACGTTGCAGTTGGGTGTTTTGCTTTGGTCAACCTATAGAGGAGGAAATAGTGATCACAATGGTAAAAAAATTACGTCGAACTAGAACCGGGAAGGGCCTCATCGGAGGTAAAAATCGAGACAACCTGCGGAGACGCCGCTGGGCTTCGACGGCGTTTTTCGGCCAATTGGCCAATGTTTTGTCTCCGATTTGGCCAAAAGTGGGTTTACAATAGAATTCTGAGCAAAGGGGAGAATTTTTATCTCGTTTGGCAGTCGAAAAGTGCTCCGGTGCGGCGACGGGTGGCGACAGTCGGCTCCCCAACGGCTGGGCTGTCTTCTCTGGCGAGGGCTCTGGTAGCTACGGTTAAGGTTTGGGTGTGGATGAAATTATTTGTAACCTTCTGCTTTTAATCTGAGCCGTTCATCACGATTTAATCTGGACCGTCCGATCGCGATTAAATAGGAAATAAATCTGGACCGTTCATCGCGATGCAATCTGGGCCGTCCGTACGTGATTCAATCTAAGCCGTCCGTGAACATGCAATTTGGGCCATCCGTGCGCGTTTTTGATCTGCGCCGTCCGTGCGTGATTCAATCTGTACCGTCCGTGCGCGTTTTTGATCTGGGTCGTCCGTGCGTGCGGGAACGGATTTCAGTCGTTCAATCGCGCGCACGCAGATCACCCACGTGGCTCCCTTCCGCGTGGCCTCCTGCGTCAGCGTCTCTGCCACGCGGTGCGTTCATGTTGGTTGGGGCTGCTGACTGGGCAGCTAACGTGGCGTAATTTTTTTAAATTATATTTTGACCCCCCGATTTTCAAATTTGTTTTCAAAAATACCCCCAGAACCCAAATTTTTACCTCGTTTTCTCAAAATTATTTTCAATTAAATTCCTAAGTAATTTTTTTTCCTTTTTATTGTTTTTATTATTATTATTTCTATTAAAATAATTTAAAATAAATTAAATTCTATTAATTCTTAATTATATTTATTTAGAATAAATTAAAAATAAAGTAAAATAAAATAAAATAATAATAATGATAAAAATAAAAAGAATTCTTGGGTGTTACAGGGTTAATCTCCACTAGCTCTTGAAAGGGTTCGGGAGATAAATTACTTACAATATTCTGGCTGATCGGGGTGTGGATCTTGGCCCTCTTGATATAAAATAGTTAATAGAAGAGTGAGGTACACTAGTCTGGTAAGAATATCACACTAATCACTAATACGAAAAACAAAAGTTGGTAAAAATCACAAAACAATTAATGGAACTCTTAATTTAAGTAAATTCATTTAATGTCAAAACGTTATTTTCATACTTACTGTTACAAGTTTTTCAAAACCAACCTATAAGACAAACACCCATTTAACATTTATGATTTCATTTACAAGTGAGTAAAGTCGGTCATTCTCCTTTTTTACTACTTATTGGGACTTCTTGGAGTCTATAGGGGTATCCCCTGACTCGTGAACTCAATATCTAGATTTTTCAATTTACTCGTCTGTCCATACCTTGTCCGGTATGAGGGTGAACCATATCTTCTAATCTTCCCAATATGGGCCCCCTCAGTCCCGTCTCACTGAAGTATTGTCAACGCTAGGTCTTTCCCTATGTACTAAGTCCGTCCACCATTTTCTAAGGTACCTAGTAAACCTTTCATATATAAATTCCCATCAACAAATAATCATCAATCGCCTACGAACATTTTATTTTATATTCACAAATCAATCAAACAGAATTTAAGCAAATAATATATTTTTTTATACCTTAATAATTAAGAAACATAATTGGGGTTTCTATTTCAAATCAGTCAATTAGATATAAATCACAATCAGGAAATCAATAACGAGAAAGCAATTAAATTTAATAATTTAAATCATACGGCGGAACAATAAGCAATTTAGAAAGTATAAAAAAATAAATAGACATGTAGACGAGCTTAGGGCAAGCTTACACTGACAAGTTTTTCGGCTCTA
>NW_019014567.1:678247-691214 GCF_000150535.2 Carica papaya
ATCGAGTGAATCACAATGATAGGATCTGCCCCGATTAAATAATAATAATAATCATTAATTATTAATAGTCACTGCCTAAAAAGCACTACTTAAAATTCAAAAATTGTTAGTTATCATATTCACTAGAAATTAAAAAAAAAATATATAAAAAGTAAAAACTATATCCTCTCCCTCTCAAAAAAAAAAAAAAAATTTGCTTTTGTGATTCTTGTGGAGAAGAAGACAGTTTTTTTTTTTTTTTATTGATTTGTTTCTTCAAAAATTTGAATTTTTATAAAAAATATTTATGTCATAAATATTTTTATACAATTTATTATTAATTAATATAATTATATGTGTTGCTATACACATTGATCTTGTAAAATTATATTTATTTATAAATTATATGTATTAATTCCATGAATTAGACTGACAACAATTATATATATATATATATATATATATACATATATGTAGTTAGAATCTATCAGATACAGGAATTTCATAAAATATCAACTAATTAAATAGCTAATATGCATACTACATCATCATTAATTATATGCATGAGCAAACATATATATATATATATATAGAAATATATATATATGTTTATGTTGGTTCACATAATTGTTGGATATATATATATTATTAGAATTGTGTTTTCCCCAAAAGATATTATTAGAAATAATAATTGAAATCTCAAAGGAAATTCTCTCGCTTCAAGCTTTCCACAGTTTCTCTGAGACTCACTTCCACAGGAATGAAATTGATACCTAAAGTTTTCGCTTTCTCCTTTGATATCTGGTATCTTGGCCCATCACTATTGCTACTGTTTTCTCTTGATCTGTATCAAACAAGAGTAGCATATATTTATGTCGTATATATATTATACACTACATGCATATATATCTATATATACATATAGATAAGTCTACTAAGAGATATGTTTTCATGTGTTCTTACCAAGAGATCATGTGTTCTTACTAAGAGATAGGTTTTTGCCTATTTTTATCAAACAAGAGTAGTGTATATTTTTGTAGTAATAAGTATTATACATTTTACATATATGTATATATATCTCCTTAAGCTCCTTTTACAAGATATTAGAGTTTGAGTCGGATTATATGTTTTGAAATGTTTTTATTAAAAATTATATATCAAAAAGAAGAAGAAGAAGAAGAGGAGGAAGAAGAAGAAGAATAAGAAGAGGAAGGAGAAGAGGAAGGAGAAAAAGAGGAAGGAGAAGAGGAAGAAGAAAAAGAGGAAGAAGAAAAGAAGAAGAAGAAAAAAAAAAAAAAAGAAGAAGAACAGGAAGGAGAAGAAGAAGAAGTGTTGATTTTAATGATTTTATCTATTTACTTATTCAAATTCAAATTCAAATAAAGCTGTGAAGAAAATATTTCACCGCAGCTTACGTAGCTGTCATGCAACGTGTATGCATAGATTTCTGTGTTTAATTTTATCGTTTTTTTTTGTTGTAATCAAGCACAATTCTGTGCTTATAAATGTAATAATGCAAATCAATAAAAATTATTCTTTTTTCTTTCCAAAAATCATCATCTTTCTGCAATCTAAAAAAGAGAGGCTTTTGTAGCCTTATAACCTGTTTTGTTGCCCTCTCTCTCTCCTCGACTCTCTCTCTAAATTTGCTCATCATTTCAGCTTTCTTTGAAACTATAACTCATCAAATCTAACAACTGGTATCAGATCTAAGTTCTCCTACGTAACCTGTGAATAAAAAAACTCCTCAAACCCGATGGCTACCTCATGAACTACCCCTGCTCTGCAATTTAACGGAGAAAATTACCATGTGTGGGCAATAAAGATGCGAGCTCACCTCAAAGCTTTGGGTTTGTGGGATGTTATCATAGATGACAGTGACCCAACACCACTACAAGACACTGCCACCTTGAACCAGATTAAAAGACACGAGGAAGAAAAGGCCAAGAAACCAAAAGCAATTGTTTGCCTTTTCTCAACTGTTTCGGACACGGTATTTTCTAGGATTATGAACTATGAATCACCCATGGAAGCGAGGGAGAAACTGAAGGAAGAGTTTGATGGAGGAGACAGAAGCATGAAGATCAAACTACTGAGGCTAAAAAGCGAGTTTGCATTACTCAGAATGCAAGAAAATGAGTCCGTTAGGGACTATACCTCCAAATTCTCAGATATTGTGAATAAAATGAGATTATTGGGGGATGACTTTTCTGAATCAAGGGTGGTAGAGCAAATTTTTATAAATTTACCCCCTAAATTTGAATCTAAAATCTCAGCATTGGAGGAATTTGCGAATATTGATACGATATCTTCAGCTGAACTAATCAATAAGCTGCAATCACAGGAGTAACGGTTGAACATGCATGCTCGTGTACAACTTTTGCAAAAGACTTGGCCACAAGGAGAAGTTTTGTAGGCAAAAACAAAAGCAGGAAGCAACACAATTTAAGCAGGAGCTGCAACATGTGAATGTCACTGAGGTATCTAGTGAGTAACGTAATACAATTCTCGTTGTTTCAAGTGAATTGACAGTGGAAGACAATAGCTTCTGGGTCGTTGATAGTGGATGCACTTCTCACATGTGCAAGAATGAAGCCATGTTCGTGACACTTGACAAATCAACAACAGGCCAAGTGAGACTTAGAAATAGTATGCTAGAATCCATAAAAGACAAATGTAATGTTGCTATAGAAACCAGGGAAGGTAAGAAACTTATTGCCGATGTAAATTCTGTTCCCACTCTCTCTCAAAATCTGTTTAATGTAAATCAAATTACTAATTATGGATACTCAGTTTTATTTAAGAACCAATGCTGTAAAATTCATGATCCCGAAGACAAATTGATTGCTCTCATTCCAAAAAGGAACCAAGCGTACTCCTTGAAGCTCAAAGAAGTAGTTGAAAAGGCAAACGTTGTCACAATGCCTGAAGGGAAGCTGTGGCATAGACATTTTGGCCATTATCATGATGCTGGGTTACTTCAGTTGCAGAAGGAAGACCTAACCAAGGATCTTCCAAACATAGGAGCTACCGAGAAAGTTTGTAGTGTCTGTCAGTTGGAAAAAATAGCTCGACAGGCATTCCCTACTCAGACAGATTGGAGGGGAGATCAAAAGTTTGCACTAATTCACTCGGACATATGTAGTCCGATGAGTGAAAATTCAATAAATGGAAACGGTATTTTGGTTTATTTATTGATGATTTCACCAGGATGACCTGAGTGTGCTTTTTGTAGAACAAAGCTCAGATATTTGATGAATTCAGAGATTTAAAGCCATGGCAGAGAAGGAATATGGTTGTGTTGAAGTGCCTAAGAACAGACAACGGGCTTGAGTTCAATTCCAGTGAATTCAAAGATTTTTGCTTCAAAAATGGGATCAAACAACAGCTCACAGCATCATATTCTCCACAACATAATGATGTCTCGGAGAGGAAGAACAGAACCATTGTGGAAATGGCAAGAAGCATGCTTGCTGACAAGCATTTACCAAAAGTGCTTTGGGTTGAGGCAGTAAACACTGTTGTGTTTCTGCTCAACACGCTACCCACGAAGGCAGTAAAAGGAATGACACCTGTGGAGGCCTGGAGCGGCATCAAATCGTCAACTCAGCATCTAAAAGTGTTTGGGTCGATTTGCTACTGTCATGTCTCAAATGACAGAAGAACAAAGCTGGACGAGAAGGCTGAATTGGGTTTGTTTCTGGGTTATAGTGCAGAAGCGAAGGCATATCGGGTTTCAAGCTTGAAAACCAATAAGCTCATGATCCAGAGAGATGTGTTGGTAGATGAAACAAGTTACTGGAACTGGGAGAAAAAAAAGATAGAAACAGATTGTTTAACTATTGAAGCTACAACCAAACCTAGTCCAACTCTAACATCTACCTCAATTAATGTAGCAGGGGAAGATGGTGATAGTTCAGATGAGGAAAGCACAAGGCCAACTAAAATGAAAAACTTTGCTGATATTTATGAACGTTGCAACCTTGTTGTGGATGAACCTGTAACCTTTGAAGCAGCTAGAAAACAAATTCAGTGGGTTCAAGCAATGGAAGAGAAAATGCGTGTAATTGAGAACAATGGAACCTGGACCCTGGTTCCGAGACTTGCAAACAAGAAACCAATCGGAGTGAAGTGGGTATTCAGGCTAAAGCAAAATCCTGAAGGTAAAATCAACAAATATAAGGCCCAGTTGGTTGTAAAGAGCTTTGCGCAAGTACCTGGTGTTGATTTTGCTGAAACATTCGCACCAATAGCAAGACATGAAGTCATATGTCTCATTTTGGCACTTGTAGCTCTGTTTCAATGGCGAGTAATGCACTTGGATGTCAAGGCTGCCTTCTTAAATGGTAATCTGAAGGAAGAAATATTTGTGGAGCAGCCGAAGGGATTTATAGTTGCAGGAAAAAAAGATCATATGTATGTCTTGCATAAGGCTTTATATGGATTGAAGCAGGCACCCCGAGCCTGGTATGAGAAATTGAATGGTTATCTCCTACAGTGTGGCTTCATGAGAAGCAAAACTGAAGCTACATTATACACCAAAATTGAAGGAGAATTAAAGATATTCACTGTTGTGTATGTGGACGACATATTGGTTACAGGAAGTAATGAAGCAGAGATAGATGGATTCAAGAAACAGTTAAAAGATCAATTTAAGATGTCAAGTCTAAGGCGAGTTGCTTATTTTCTTGGACTGGAGATCAATCAAACAAAGGGAGGAATCTTCCTAAGTCAGTCCAAATACGATAGGAAAATCCTGAGTAAATTTAAAATAGAAAGATGTAAAGCTGTAAGGACTCCATTAACGCCTAACCTAAAGCTATCAAAGGATGAAGGTGGAAGTGAGGTTGATGAGGGTATCTATTGAAGTCTGGTTGGTAGTCTTCTCTATCTCACTTCCTCAAGGCTAGACATGCTATACGCAGTGAGCCTTCTGTCAAGATTTATGGCAGCTCCAAACAGATGCACATGGCAGCAACTAAGCATGTGTTGAGGTACCAGCGGGAGACCTGTAATTTTAGAATATGGTACGATGCCAAAGTGGGGTGAGCTATAAGGATATATAGATAGTGATTGAGTTGGCTGTATGGATGAAGCAAAGAGTACTTCTGGTTATGTATTTTCTTTTGGCTCAGGAGCTTTTTCGTGGGCTTCAAAGAAGCAGGAGGTAGTTGCACAATCAACAACTAAAACGGAATACATTGCAGCTGCTGTGGCTTCAAATCAGGCCATCTGGTTGAGGCAAGTAATGGTAGACTTGGGGCATGCTTTACACAGACCAACTGTGATACGAGTAGACAACAAGTCTGTAATTGCTATCACCAAAAGTCCAGTCATGCAAGGACGAACCAAACATATCAAAGTCAAGTTCCATGTCATTCGAGATGCTGCGAAAAATCAAGAAATTAGCCTTCTACGCTGCCCAACTGATGAGCAGCTTGCAAACATCTTTACAAAGTCATTGTCTAAGCCTAAGTTCGAGGACTTGCAAAGAAAAGTTGGAATTGGTGATAAAATCATTAAGTAGGAGTGTTGATTTTAATGATTTTATTAATTTGCTTATTCAAATTCAAATTCAAATAAAGCCGTGAAGAAAATGTTTCACCGCAACCTACGTAGCTGTCATGCAGTGTGTATGTATGAATTTCTGAGTTTAATCTTATTGTTTGTTTTTTAGTTGTAATCAATCACAACTATGTGCTTATAAATGTAATCGTGCAAATCAATAAAAATTATCCTTTTTACTCTCAAAAAATCATCTTTCTGCAATATGACAAACAGAGGCTTTTGAAGCCTTATGCCCCGTTTTGCTGTCCTCTCTCTCTCCACGACTCTCTCTCTAAATTTGCTCATCATTTCAGCTTCCTTTGAAGCTGTAACTTATCCGATCTAACAAGAAGAAGAAGAAGAAGAAGAGGAAAAAGAAGACGTGACCTTGGAAGAAGTTGCAGAGCTGGAAATTGTTGATGCAAAATCTGGAGCACCTGAGACAAAGCTAAAACTTGTGCAACCAAACAATATCTCCCACAAGCAGAATCACTTTCAAAAGCTTGAATATGTGCATTTGCCACATCTCTCACATCAACAAATTTATAGTCCACTCCTGAGAACATTATATCTCCTGCAATTTGATTTAATTTATGTAAGTATTATTTACTAATTCGTAATTCAGGCGTTAATTAGACTTATAATTTAAAGAGAAATAGCTGAACTTTTGAACTTGACTTTTGCATTTCAAAAATATCTTTACAATTAAGCAAAAGAAATTCAGAGTGAACAACTATTTAACGATACTTTTAAAGCTCATATCGCAGGTTATAACCATCCTAAACTCCTACTTAAATAACACGTTTGATAAAAGAGATGCTTAATGAGTTTAAGTAACGTATGAACTACGAGAAAATGAGTTATTCAAAAAAACTAAAATTTACTCTTGGAAATTATACAAGAGAGATGAATTAATTAATGCTACTTACCATTGATCATTTTGAGAATGACTTGGAGGGATAAATTGAGAGTTGGCTGTATCAGAGGACCAATTACAAATCCTGGGTTCATTACAACCAAATCAATTCCATGTTGCTTTGAGAATTCCAAAGCAGCTTCCTCTGCTAGTATTTTTGAAACAATGTACCATTGCTGCACCCACAAAACAATTGACTATGTTAATATTTTGATCTTTCTATAAGTAGGGGTCATTATTAATTTAGAACCAGATCAAAACAGATTTGGATTAATCCGAGCACAAGAAAGTAATAAAATCTATATGGACCAACATATATTGACGCTTGATAAGTAGAAGACTAGGGGTCAGATTGTGGTAAATGGCTGTTTTTTTGTGCAAAAGGGCGGAAGAGTCATGCTGTCATCTGCTTCTGCGATGTCCGGTTGTTTATGATCTCTGGTGCATGATTTATGGCTTGTTAGGCCTTTTTTGGGTTTCTTCGGGTTCGGTTAGAGAGGAGATTTGGACGTGGAGTGGGGTTGGCTTAAAAAAGAATGTTGTTAAACTTATTACCTTAACTATTTTTTAGATTATTTGGAAAAGAATGAATAAGAGAGTTTTTCAAGATATAGACACTGATATGTATGGAATAATATTTTATTTTTATATAAATATGAGTTACTACTATTAGTTTAGAATCAAATGAAAACAGATTTGAATTAATTCGAGCATAAGAAAGTTATAAATTCTATACACATACATTTTGTAAATTTTGAATATATCAGAGAATTTTTAGGTGTATCAGAGATAAATTTAAGAGATTATGTATGTTAATAAATTGATTTCAGAGGAATAAACCTTTGTTTTCCGGCAAAAATCAACGTCAGATTGCCAAGTCTCATCAACCAGAACTTGGGAGGTAAGAGGTTTTCCATTGTAAAGAAGTGTGAGAATAGAAGATGTAAAAATCACCCTCTTTATGCTTGAAGCTTTTGCACATGATTTTAGTACATTAAGTGTTCCTTTTACTGCCGGCTCAATTAATTCCACCTGAAACATTTGGTATTATCAAAATAGAGCAATCAAGATTAATAAAACCTAGAAGGAGACGAAATGAATTTTTCTCGTTTAATTACAAGTTTCAAGATCATATGGTAATCACAGATTACAATCTGAGGTCTAAGACTGCGCCAACTCCGTAAAAGAACAAGATCGAGTTCCAAAATTATATCATAATCGTAAATCATATACTCATTCAAGTTTCTACCAACTCAGCAAAAAAGTAAACTCAAGTTCCAAAATTACATTACAATCACAAATCATAATCCAATGATTCAAATTGAATAAATTCGACAAAAGAATAAACTCAAGTTCTAAAATCGTCTCACAATCACAAATTATAATCTAATAATTGGAGATTGAACTAACTTGGTAAAAAAATAAAATTAAGTTCTAAAATTGTATCACAATCACAAATTACAATATAAGAGTTAAAAGATTGAACTAACTTGGTAAAAGAATAAGATCAAGTTTTAAGATCATATCACAATCACAAATCACAGTCTAATTGTTTAAGATTAGAACAACTTAGAATCACCAAATTTACATATATTATGATGTTATTTCTAACTATCTAAATCAAGTACCACTTACCCAACATGTTTAAGGCTCAAATTACTGTACTTCAACAGTTTAAACTAAAGTTATTAGTGGAGAGAGACTTGGGACAATTATACGAAAATTAACAGTTATTCATCTTTTCTATTTGGAATTCAGACATTACAGGGACATTCTTTATTTTTTAAACAAATCAAACTAGGGTTAGAAGAAGAGAGAGAGAGAGAGAGAGATGAATGTTTGAAGTACCTGTGGATCAGATGGTGAAAAGGAGACAGGAGAAGCAGTGTGAAATACACCATGGCATCCATCAACTACAGAGTCAAAACACCCTTCTTCAAGTAACTCTGCTTTCACCAAATGAAGTCTTTCCTTTGCCCCATCAAGTCCAAGCAAGTGCTCTGTTTTCTTCGTATCATCTGTACATATATATATGCATATACATACACCTCACATTTACATATATAATTATATACGTGTAAGAGAAACAAAAGGGTAAACATATTAGAAGAGAAACCTACGCGGGTCACGCAGTGTGGCTTTAACAGTGTAGCCACGTTGAAGCAGTAGCTTCACAAGCCATGAGGCTATATAACCAGAACCTCCCGTTACGCACACCACCTTTCCTTCTCCACTCATCCTCTCCTCCTCCTCTTCTTCTTCTTCTTCTTCTTCTTCTTCTTCTTTTTAAAATTTTAAAATTTTCATATTTTTCAAAGCCCCAACTCCCTTTTTAAGCCCAATTATTGATTTATTTATTATCAACTGGAAAGCATTTATTGCAGCCTACAGATATTTATTTGCAGTTATATGATTAAATGATATTCTTGTAGAGTTCACATACATAAAAAAGATAACACGTTCACAAATTTTCTCTGGTTCACTGGGCTCATCATCTCCCAGTGGGATCCACCGTATTGACTCAGGGCCTCGAGAAGCGGCCCATCGAGGAGCTCCATCGCCATTCCCTAATTAGATTTATATGACATTATGGAAGGCCTGAGAGAACAGGAACTAGTTTTTTTAGCATTTGTTGTTTCGCATTGATCCTTAGGAAAATCCCAACAGAAATGGAAGAAATAACTCATACAAAACATGTAAAGCAAAGAAGTTAGAGCAAGAACAATAAGTAGAAAACCAAAAAGTCCATGACTATGAGGATGAAGGAGACCACCAATTAATACAAAGCTGAAAACATCAACCCACTAGTACTTTGTTCTGATACAGAAGATGATTCACAAAGCCAACACAAAAAGAAAATAAAAACAACTAACATTAACAAATTAAAGAAGGAAAGTTACTGTGCTAGACAATAGTGTAGAATATTTCCCAAAAGATATTATTAGAAATAGTAATTCAAATGTTAAAGGAAATTCTTTTGCTTCAAGCTTTCCACAGTGTCTTTGAGACTAACTTCCACAGGAATGAAATTGATACCCAGAGTTTTTGCTTTCTCCTCTGGTGCCTGGCACCTTGGCCCACCACTATTGCTGCTGTTTTCTCCTGATCTGTATCAATCAAGAGCAGTGTATATTTTTGTAGTATATACATATATATATATATATACACACACGTAAAGAAGAAGAAGAAGAAGAAGAAGAAGAAGTGACCTCGGAAGAAGTTGCAGAGCTGGAAACTGTTGATGCAAAATTTGGAGCACCTCAGACAAGGCTAAAACTTGTGCAACCAAATAATATCTCCCACAAGCAGAATCAATTTCAAAAGCTTGAATATGAGCACTTGCCACATCTCTCACATCAACAAATCTATAATCTCTTCCTGGGAACACTATATCTCCTGCAATTAAATTTAATTTAATTTAATTTAATTTGTAAAAATATTATTTGTGCAAAATTAATTTTTCATCCTCAAAACTTGAAATTAGAGCAAATCTTAATTTCATCATTTGAGCTTTTTTTTTCTAATATATAATTTACTATTTCGTAATTCGGATGTTAATTAAATTTATAATTTAAAACGAATTAAAATACGGTTAACCGAGTTTTTTTATTTGAAAAGTATTTTTATAATTAAATGAATGAAGTCCAAAATTTTTTTTTGGCAAAAACCAAACATCAAAATCTACTTTTAATAGGTTTAGATTAAAAAGTTATAATATGTAATTTTTAAAATCTCGAAATATATTTTTATCACACACACTATTTTTGTTTTAAGTTAACAGCATTTTCTAAAGTTATTTTTGTTAGGTTTAAGATTTATCATGTGAACTTATGTGTAAATTATTATTCATAAAATTTTATCAAATTAATTAGGTCCGTTAAAAGTAATCTAACACAATTTTGAGTATTTTAGAACTTAATATATCAAGTTAAAGTGTAGTTTTTATTTTTATGTGCAGAGATAAAAAATATTATTTCTAATTTTATAACGTACGAAATTAGAAATAATGAAAATCTAATAATATAAATAGTCGATTATGATTCTCAAATCACATGTAAGAGTTGTTTCTACTATGTTATTTCGTCGTAAGAAATAGAAAGTGTGTGAGAGCTTTAAAGGATCACGTGTTGATTTAAAAATCTATTGCAGGACGTGCAAATTTTTTTCGCAATAAATTCAGGTATGTTTCTCATTTCAAATCTAATCTCAATTATTCAATACGAGCACGTTTTAATATTAGGATCTATTTTATTATAAAAAAATTAAATAATTTTTACTTAAAATTTAACTAATATTTGAATCACAAAAAAGTAAATTATTTAAATATATGTATACATATATAATCAATACTACTTACCATTGATCATTTTGAGAATGACCTCAACAGAGAAATTGAGAGTTGGTTGTAGCAGGGGACCAATTACAAGTCCTGGGTTCATTACAACCAAATCAATTCCATGTTGCTTTGAGAATTCTAAAGCACTCTCCTCTGCTAGTATTTTTGAAGCCGTGTAATAAAGCTGTACCCACAAAAAATTTTACTACGTTAATATTTAGAATCGGATCGGAACAAATTCGGATTAGTCGGAGTACAAGAAAGTGATTTAAATTCTAATTCAAAACATTCATGTTTTTTTGAATTTTAAATTCTTAATTGTTCAACCTAGATTAAGAACAAATAGTATAAGACTAAATACTACCTCATTTAGTTTGACCTAAAGTATGAACACGCATATGCTTAATAAGTTTTTGGTATATATCAATGTTAGATTTTGAGAAAGATTACATTTGTAGTTTTAAAATTTTCCTAGAGTAAATCCAAGAATAAAGTCAATGCAATTGGTTGAACAATTCGTTAACTAGCGAATTAATTTTCTTATTTTAAAAAAATGAAAAAATAAATAAATAAATTGATATCAGAGCGAGAAACCTTCGATCTCTGGCTATAACCAACATTAGATTGCCAAGTCTTATCGAGCAGAACTTGAAGGGTGAGAGGTTCTCCGTTGTAAAGAATAGTGGCAATAGAAGATGTCAAAACCACCCTCTTGACACTCGAAGTTTTCGCACATGATTTTAAAACATTAAGTGTTCCATTTACTGCCGGTTCAATCAATTCTACCTGAAAATATTATTAGCACTTGTTATTACGAAAGCAAAGGAATCAAAACAAGTAAGACTTAGAAGGAGATGAAATGAACTTTTTTCGTTTAAATTAGTTATACGTCTCTTTAATTTTATATATAATCGAAACTATTGGCTTAACAGCTTTTTAGATCTAAACCATTAGCCTTCAAAAAGACAAGCTCAAATTTCAAGATCACATAATAATCGTAAATCATAATCTACTAATCTAAGACTGCACTGATTCCGTATATAGATAAGATCTAGTTTCAAGGTCACACACAATTTTATTGATCCAAGTTTTCACCAACTCTGCAAAAGAGCAAAATTAAGTTCCAAAATTATAACATAATCACAAATCACAATACAAATATCCAAGATTGAACGAAGTAGAACAAATTAACTTAACTTCTAATATTGCATTACAATCACAAATTAGAATTAATGGTACGAAATTGAACTAAATTCATAAAAAAAAAAATAAGATTAAGTTATAAGATTGTATTGCAATCACAAATTATAATTCGGTGGTTCAAGATTACAACAAATCAAACTAGGGTTAACATGTTAAAACTAAAGTTATTAGTAGAATGAGACTTGAATAATTAATTATATATTTTCTTCATTAGGGATTAACATGTTACCGCTTACAATCTTATTTTATTCTCAACAAATCAAACTAGGGTTAGAAGAAGAGAGAGAGAGAGAGAGAGATGAATGTTTGAAGTACCTGTGGATCAGATGGTGAAAAGGAGACAGGAGAAGCAGTGTGAAATAGACCATGGCATCCATCAACTACAGAGTCAAAACACCCTTCTTCAAGTAACTCTGCTTTCACCAAATGAAGTCTTTCCTTTGCCCCATCAAGTCCAAGCAAGTGCTCTGTTTTCTTCGTATCATCTGCACATATATATAGAGATATACATACACCTCATATATATATATATATATTATACGTGTAAGAGAAACAAAAGGGTAAACATATTAGAAGAGAAACCTACAGGGGTCACGCAGTGTGGCTTTAACGGTGTAGCCACGCAGAAGCAGTAGCTTCACAAGCCATGAAGCTATATAACCAGAACCTCCCGTTACACACACCACCTTTCCTTCTCCACTCATCCTCTCCTCCTCTTCTTCTTCTTCTTCTTCTTCTTCTTCTTTTTAAACCCAAATATTGATTTATTTATGATAAACTACAAGACCATTAAGTAAAGTCTACGGACATTAATTCCCAGTTATATGATTAAATTAGCTTTTTGTTGGGCTCACAAATTTTCTGGTTCTCGTGCGTAATAATACATGCACAGATCGAATCAGGTTCAAGCATGATAGTTGATGGTCATAATCAAACCTATATAATAAAGGGAATAAAATTAAATGGCAATTTACACATTATAAGTA